>BJBW01005216.1:0-27520 GCA_004320125.1 Scolopax mira | reverse complement strand
CAACCCCCTAATCATTTTTATGGCCCTCCTCTGGACCCGCTCTATCAGGTTTCATGTCTTTCCTATATTGAGGGCTCCAGACCTGTACACAGTATTCCAGGTGAGGTCTCACCAGAGCAGTATAAAATGGTAGAATCGCTTCTCTGGATCTGCTAGCAATGCATCTCTTGAAGCAGCCCAGGATGTGATTTGCCTTCTGGGCTGCAAGTGCCCACTGCCTGCTCGTGTTCACTTTCTCATCCACCAGCACCCCAAGTTCCTTTCCTTAGGGATGCTCTCTACCTCATCCCCTAGTCTGTACTGATGGTGAGGATTGTTCGGGCCCAGGTGCAGAACCTTGCTTTTGCTCTTGTTGAACCTCATGAGGTTCACCTGGGCCCACCTCTCCAGCCTGTCCAGGTCCATCTGGATGACATCCCATCCCTCTGGTGTATCGACAAGAACGTGTTGTCTGCAAACTTGCTGACAGTGCATTTAATCCCTCTGTCTATGTCATTGATAAAAATGTTAAACAATACTGGTCCCCTTTTCCCTTGAAACCCTATGTGGAAGAGGCATCTGATCCTTAACACAATGCTTGACAACAAAGAATAAGCTTCAATTCAGGAGCCAAAATAAACCTCAGATTATCATTCAGAATGAAAAAATGGACACTAGCTTCTTACTCAAATATGAGTTCTATAATTTTTCTTAAAATCTATTTTGTAATGTTTCTTAGTCTGAGATTGTAGATTTTTCAGAAGTGTGATTATTTAGGATTTCTCAGGCCTTAATTTAAGTGCAATTGTAAGCCCTGGCAGCAGTATTTTTTTCTAGTTTCGTAGACTTGAGAAACAAGTTTGTGGCACTGAGTTTTTCAAAGAGCAAGTTCTTAGTATTGTCGCTGTCTCCTTTTTAAACAAGCCCAGAAGCTGTGAACACCTGAAAACTGCTGCCAGCTTCTGTTCTATTAACATCTCCATAATACAGTTCTCTGTCTTTTAACAGCTTGCTTCTGAAGTCTTAGAGTAGGTATGCGTGGATGCTTTGTGTATGCAGAAACTGAATCTCAGGGTGCTGACAGCAGGGTCAGAGCTGTAGCAGGGATCCAACATTTACGTTGTTTTCATACACTTCTCCAGCCCTGGCAATGGTACTTTGGCTCTTGATTATTCCTTGCATCCTCATCTCCTCTAGAATGTCTGATGGGTTTTGCATCTCTGTTTTCTGTAAGGGCCATGACTTACTGATGAACTCACTGGCGAGCAGTGCATCTTCAAAAGATGAAAACATTAAAACTTAGTACTTGTGGAGCACTTGGCATTCAAACAAGACTCCGTGATGTATTTCCAGTGCCAGAGTTCTTATTTAAGAGGTTACATACTGAGAATTTCCAGTGAAGAAGGACTGCTTGAAGCTCTCTTCACTGCTTAAACTTTGTAGTAAGCTTTTCAGTGACTTGAAAACTGGTGCAGGCACCTACTTCAGTTTCTCACTGTGGTCAGTTGCACCCAGAGGGGCACACTCGGGAAAGCATGGAAGTGTGTGCTCAAGGCTTGTGAAGCCAGTTTTTGAGCATGTTCACAAAAAGGGTCCACAGGGAGCTCTTCACAGTTCAGGTTCTCAAGGGTGCTGTCAGCTGGTTGGAGAAATATAGACTGAGATGGGATAGTGATAGCCTATTATTAGTAGGTCTGTTTGTAAAGATCACTGTGCTCTTCTGTTAAATGACCCAAACTTTCATATGCTTTCATGGTCTATGATTTTTGTTATAACAGCATTGCTATGTTTGAGTCTGATCATAAGCATTCTAACAATTATATATTTATAAATAGCAATTAAGAATAAAAACCAAATTGTTTTGATAACCTTTTGAGTGGCTGTTTAGTCTCTGCATATTAGACATGAATAAACAATGAGCAACTTTATTGCCAAGACCCATCAGGTTTTTCAGCCCTCGGTTGACAGTTCTACCATCTGCCCAACCTCTATTGGCAGAAGCTAGAGCTCTTGTATGAAGAATGCTTGGACCAAATCAAACTCGCAGTTATTTGACATCTGCCAGTCTTTATAAGCAGAGTGGGTATGGCAATGTTGGCTTATTTTTCAGTCATAAAACAAAAATACAGAATATCTATGATCTTGTAGAAGCTGACTCTGTACCTCTCCTAAAATAACTGAACTGGTCATGCACTGGGGTTCAGCTGTCAGTCAGCACATGTAAATGCTAGAAGCCAGTATACAGTAAAACGTATCCTGGGAAAAATTAAAAGCATGATGAGTGGGCAATGTTGACAAGTGATGCAAATTTGTATTGGTTTTACTAATCTATTCATTGAGGAGAAAAATGCAGTTTAAATGTCTTAGTATGGTATGGGGCTTTTTTTTTTTTCTTGAAACAGAAGATTGAAGCATGATTTAAAAATTTTTCTTTTTAGAAGTTTCCTGTGAAGCTATCTTTTGGTAAGTAGGAGGAAAAAGGAGCTTGAAATTAAATGAAATGCTTTTTTTAGATCAAGCAGATAATTTTGTTCAATCTGAAATGGAATCCTTTCATCATGTCCTTCTGTGGCATTGGGAGTTAAGTCCTCTTTAATGAATAGCAAACACCAGTAATTATTCCTTTTGTGTTCAAAAGGAATAATTTAAAATATTTTATTACAACCTTTGTTTATTACAAAGAGTAAACAACTACTGTAGATTTTCCATTTAGTGTGTGTGTGAAATGTAAGCTGTTCACGGCACTTGAAAAATATGAGAGTTAAACTACAAAATTAGGGGGGTTAAACGTGCCAAAGATGGTGCTGCTTTTCCATTTGTAACTCTTACAACAATGGTATCCTATGATTATAGAAAAGTTTGGTGTTAGGTATTCACTTAAAAATTTAAAAATTCTTAGCAGACCTTTGCTTATCTTTATGATGATTTCTGGAATTCTTAGTTTTCGCTGTGTGATAACTGGCCCTGCAGCTTTTGATTACAAACTTGCAGAATAACATGGTATTTACTCACTTCTCTACCTGATACTAAGTCAGGAGCGATATATTGACCATTCTGTTGTAAAAACCAACTCATTGTAACAACAGACTGACAGCCCTCATGTAGGCGATACCTCTTCTCAGTGTGCCATAATCTCAGTTAGAGAGGGCTGTCCCTGGGGACCAGGCTGAGTTTGTTCCCGTGGTCTGTTCCAGGCATCTGCCAAGAAAAGTATCTCCCTGTTGCCTGTTCTGGCAGTGAGGGTTGAATCATGCTGCAGGAAATACTTTCTGCTACTGTTGCATGGTTTTAAACCAATGCTAAGAGCTCAGTCCTTGAGGTGTTGCAGCATGAATGTTTCTGGATATGGAAGTTGGCTGTAGCAATAAATTTACAAGGTTATTTGCTTGTAGGTCTCCATTTGTTGAGCTACTATGAACTTCAGTTACTGTTCACCTGTGCTTTGTGCATTGCTGTTCTTCTGAGAAGATGTAAATCTTCCTGGTAGCTCCTCAGGAGAGTCTGCTTCATTGGTCTCATTTTCAAGTTTGTCTCCATCCTTTGAAATGGCTGTTGGCCAACCTGCTCCATCCTGTGAAGGGACAGCCTCTGTTTCAGCAATGCTGTAATTTTTAGTCTACAAAAAAATGAAGAAACAAATGAGGAAAGCTTCTTGGGCTCCTAAACATTTAAGGTGGTACCTAGAATAGCCCATAGAATTAGCAGGTTCAGAGGGGAGTGGACGACAGAGGTGTTCCTCATACTTATCTCTGCTCTGTCACAGGTTGATGTTGATGGTGAGGAAAGGTCTCTAAGCATTTTGGAAATGAAGCAAAAGCCTTAAACTGAAGTGTGTTCATAATCCAGTAGATTGTATTGGAGTATTTTTTTCAGTACTTAAAGAGCCTTCTGCTTCTTCTTCTAACTTCTAACCTCATTGGTTAGAAATTTAAAACTGCGTTTTAAATTAGCACTTGGTAATTGGTGCATCTTCTAAACAATAAGTGCTTCTAAAGCACTTGGTGCATCTTCTAAACAATAGCTTTGAACCTCCAAAGAATGCAGGAATAAAGTCTAGAAGTATTCTTTTTTGTATGTTTGGGCTTGAGCCAACTCAACTCTGGAAACTTCATGAAGTGGCCATGCGTGTTTATCCTATAACATTTGCATAAATACAGGCCTCCTGTCTCATAACTTTTTGAGGAAAAATCCACCTTGTTGTTGTAAACATGTTGTAATTCATCACTGGTATGGGAGATAAGTGCCTCTTAATCGTATCTTTGAGGAAAGTGAGACAGACTGTGAAAGGCCACTTTTCAGGTTCTGTAAAATCAGGTCATGCCTGTGGCCAAATGGTGAGTTTGCTTCCCCTGTAGCCCAGGGGTTGTATTAAGCTGAGTGAGTGATAGCACTTCTCTTAAAGAGCTCCCCGACAGATTCAGAGCTACCGTTAACATCAGCAAAACCACTTCTCCATATGTATATGCCCTTGTACACTTGCATGGACATCTAAGGTACTTCCTAACGTACTTTGTACAGAGTCTGTCTGGAAGAAATCACTACCTGGCTTTTGGCTTCCAGGTTCTGTAGCTCCTCAGAAGCCAGCTGTGCGTCAGTGACCCTGTTAGAAATATTGCAGCCCATGGTGAAACTGTGACCATCTGCTTCTTGCTGCAAGTCCAGGAAGTAGGAATGCCCTAGTCTCTTCTTGGGAGCTTGGTTAGTTGTTATCACCATGGAGCCTATGTTGCCAGGGCCTGTTGCTACAATAAATAACACCACAGAAGGATTTCTTCTTATATCCCTGGCATACAGACATCATCATCTTTGTCCAGATCTGAAGATGAGAGGGAATGTGTTTCTCCTGTTCAGCTTGGGATGTTGGTCTGAGCACAGCAAATCTCTACAGGTCATTCAGGAGGTTAGTGAACCTCCCATGGGAACTCAAGCAAAGACATTTGAGTATCTCCAGCCTTTTTTTCCTTTTTCTTTTTTAGATGAACAAGATACTGTCATGTAAAATACTCACACATTTTTAGTCTCTGGTTGGATTTTAAGTATTCTTCAGCACCATAAGCAATTGGAAAAGATGAGTGCTGAATTTGAAATTCCAAGCAGCAAGACAAGCTTTTAGATGGGAGAAGATATAGTCAGGCACTAGGGACAGGCTATGCCTAGGGAAAAAAGTTTTAAGTGGTTTTTTTTATATTGCAGTACAATTTCTTGATTGCAGTTTTTGAGTTTGCTCATATCCTTAGAAGTAGATGTCTGTAAAAGATTTTAAAAAAAGAAAAAAGCAGCTATGGTCGATACTTCCAAGATGTTGAAAAAGATAGCAGGGAAATGTTAACGCAGTATTGTCAGTTGAAGATCATGTCTTGGTTCACTTGTGCTGAGATCACCAGCTGTTATAGTTAAAGAAATAATTTTTTTTCCACAAGTATTCACATGAAACAGGCTCTCTGTATGAAATGGGAAGATTCAAAAACCTAAAGTAATTATTAATACCTACAAGGAATTATTATTTTTTTTTTAAATTCCTGAGATCCTGGTAACAAATAAATGTCAGCGTGTGACCTCAACCTGATTCATAGTGGAAAACTTTCTGTAAAACTACCAAATTTCTTTTCCATATATGAGAAACAGAGATGTTTACATGACTAATGTCTTTCAAGTAGTAAGGCTGGTGAATTTCCAGAATCAAATGAACCCAAACACTGAGACAGAGTGACTCCAGCCTAAGAGATCACTCTGGGTGGATGGCTGCAGGCAGCCCTATGTGTGTTCCTCTTGTCTCCAGTCCAAACCCTCAGCTGGTCTGGTTGGGAATCTGCATAAACTCATTTGCATGGCAGGCAGCCTAAAGTGATCTTCCCTGCCTCAGTGTGTCTTGTTTGACTGTGCAAAGCACAACAGTATGGTTGCTGTATGGCTTCCAGGTTGTAGCCAGCACACATTTGTGACTGTACCTACCTGTGCTGGCACCCCAGAGCTTCAAGGAAGTCTCAAATGTGTATCTACTGTCTCTTGAGAAACAACTGTCTGGCCAGAAATTTTGTTCTCTTTTCATCCCTAATCAACAGAGACCTGGTTCTTGTATCCAATTTGAATTCACACAGAATGCAAGTCAAATAACCTTTTGGTGTGGGGTTTTTTTGTTGTTGCTGTTTTATTTTTTTCTGTCTTTAGCAGGTGTTTCCAGGTTGTCTGTGATAATGCTGAAATACGATTGCTGCTTGATGTATGGTAGAGTGCAGTGTACAGGTTGAGCTTCTTATTTGCATTTCTGATTAAATACTTACTGTGATGGTGCAGTTTTACTTGTTTAGAAGTAAATAGTAGGTGATGTTTTTATTCCTTCAAACACAAATAAGATGATAAAATGGAAACTGAGTGTCAGTTATTGAAATAAGAAAACTGGCTAAATGTAAAATCACAGGCTGTAACTGGGTAAGCTTTATGATTATGCTTTATAAATTGATTATTGGCACATAGAAGAAATACAAGTGATAGCTTGAAGAAATAAGAGTACACAGGATGTAACAAGTGGCATAAAATTGGCCTTCATTCATATTTATGAAAAGAACCTTCTCAGATCTTAACAGAATTTGTACACTTAGAGCCTGATCTTTTATTATCTTATGCATATGATTAAATTGATATAGTGAACAGTATGTTTTTGAACAATGGGAGCTACAGGCTTTCAAGAGCAGAATGTGCTGATGCTGGTGACAGAAAATCTTCCTCTCATTTTAGCAGCTTTTCATCAATCTGTAAAGCTAAGAATGAGCAAGTTTCAGTACAGTCAAGACACTGGGATGTGTGGTGTTGGTTGAAAAATAGAGGATAATTCTTCATAAGTACAAATATAGGATATTTTCCTTTAAGGAAACCCATGGAACAGAGCATGTGTGAATCACAACATTGGAAGTAGAGAGAAAGAGGAGCTGTGCGAAGGCTAGTAATAGTGGGGAGGGGAAAAAAAGTGCAGGTCTCTTTATGCCTTGTCTTGTGAGAATGAAAACAAAAGCCAGACTCAGGGATGTGCATGCTGGGGAGAAAATCACTACAGAATCAGAAACAGCTGTTTCTATAATTGCTGGAGTTATGTGGAGGAAACTGAAATGTATGTAGATTTGAGAATGAGCAGAGTTGTTTTCAAAACTCTAAGACCTTAAGCTGTTTGGTGGCTTGTAGGATGATTAGGAAAACTGAATGGGAGGCAAGATATCTCTGTGCCTACAACCTTATCAGGTGTCTCTGATTAATGCTCCTAGATTAGTGAGCTACTGCCGAGAGGTGAAAAAAGGACTATCCATGGAATGGCATTCCTGATACACAGCAACACTTTGCTGGCCTTGGTAAGTGAAAGATTCCCATATAGTATCATCAGGCTGACAGTATGTAGATATAAAGCACTCTCCTAAGGCTTGGGGGCTGGCTGAAGTTATTAACAAAACAAAGCTTGGCTGATTTGCAGGAGGGAGGCAAATTTCAGATATGTTTTGTCTGACAACATTCCTCCTGACTTCAAACAACAGAAAGTGACAGGGTGGATTTTTCAGGGACTCCAAGCAGCCACATGTTGCTTTGAAAATAGGACTGGGCAGCTACAGAGGAAGTGTCCTGACTATTAGTGAGCACAAATAGCTGTTTGGGAGAGAGTTTGAGGCCAAAAGGACTCTGAAAGACAGCAGCCCATACTGTGCCTGAAGAGGAAGAGAAGGTCCCATTTTCCCTTGTGCTCTGGTGACCTTTCCCCAGGATGCTTGCACAGTCCCAAGGATGAAGCTGTCCGCAAGGGACACAGGTGATGGAGTGGAGGGGAAAGATCTATACCAGGAGATGGAGGCAGCAGCTGGGGCTGAGTGTGGAGGCTGGTGGGTGTGAAAGACAAACTGCTACACTTCAAAGGAGGGTGGCTTAGCTAAATCAAAGTAGCCTTTCACAGGCAGGCAGGCACCATGCAATGCTTCTTTACCTGGGGTTTTCATCTGTTCCCAACTTGAAATGTTACCTGGGTGGTAGTGGATAAATTTGTCAGGGCTTCTGTTTCAGGCTCTCCCATGTCAGGCTCTAGGTACCTCACAGATGGGCTAAACAGCTTGAAAATCTGGCCTTTAATGTGGCACCTGAGTTTTGACATATAACTTAATATTTGTAGGACTGGGAAGGAGCAGATGGCCAGAAGGGTCACTGAGTGGGTGGCTGTAGTCAATGGTGAGCTGACTGGTGCTTGCGTAGTGCTAAACCAGCTCTGTGGCTGGCTGTTTTGTGTGTGTGTTGTATTTCAGTGCTGCATGTGATCCAAATGCTGTACATAATCTCTCCATGGTGACTGCACAGCATTTGTTTCTATTTAAGGAGCAAAAGAGGTTTGGAGTTTCTGCCAGAATTCCCACTCAGGTAATTACACTTCTGCCTGCAGAATTTCTCCATAGCTTCAATTGTAGTATAATTTCTTCACTCCCACTCCTAAAAAGTGCAAACGTAGGCCTGCTGCTGTCTTTTGGGAGCGCAGCAGTGGTTGCTCTGCTGAGGCAAGTGAAGTGACCCTGCCATGCATCTTTTATGCTAGATTTGCCCCTAGTAGAGTGCTGCATCCAATCACTCCACTCTGCAGCTCTCATCTTTCTGTGCCTGGCTTTGGCATAATGAATTAGTTGGTCTCACTAGTGATACTGCTAGATGATAGTGAGACAGCCAGCTGGAAGCCAATGAAAAGATGATTAAGAGCCAAGAGAAAACCATATGGAGAGAGAGGGATTTCTCTTTACAGAGTTATAAGTAAAAGTGTTTATGTCTTTCAATGCTACTAGCTGTTTTTTCCCTTCTTTGCCTCAGTTTTATGGATGGGAAATGGTTGCAGTTGAATTAGCAAATTCTATCAAATCTCTTTAGCTAGAACAAATGTTGTAAACAGTAGATGTTTCAGGCAGCTCTTTCAGTACTAAAAATCAACAGGCCAACGTTGTAATGGTAATAAAAAAAATGAACAGTTATTAGGCTAATTTAGCTATAATATTACATAGGATACTGACATTACATAAATAGTATTGTTTTGCAAAATATGAGAGATATTAAATGAAGGGTCTCAAACTTGGATATGATGATAGGTTTTTTTCCTGAGCTTATGACAGCAGAGCTAATAAAGCACAGCTAATACAGCAGTCTGGAAAACACTTCTGCAGATGCTTCATTCTCTTTGAAGTCAAAGTAAACACAGGCCTTGTTCACTCAGAGCCTTATACAGAGATTTAAAACAGAGGATGTCCAACATTAATAAGTTAAGACTCATCAAACATGGTGAAGATAGTAAACAGAACCAAGACAATTGAAACAAATTATTGATTCATGGAATTTAGTCTTTTTTTTTTTTCACAGAATGTTCGTATGCAGATTGTATTGCTGTTGAATATAGTTCTTATTCAGATTTACTAAATGAATGTTATGGTGAGTGTGTGGGTTGAAAAAAAAATTCTGTTAACTAATTCTGTAGAGTTCACATCCTCAAGACTCAAGCTGTTTCACATATGTTATTGTTTGTCTCCCTGACTGAATACTATTCAAATGAATAGCACCGAATCCCTGCTTGAATTGGTATTAAGAGTAGGAGCGGTTAAAGTCTGTCTGCCATTGGGGTTGCAAGTTTCTCATGAACATGGTGTAGTTTAAGGAAAGCCTGACAAGTAGGAAATGAGAATTTTTAACAAAACTCAGTGTCTTCTTTCCTCTCCAGTAAGAGCAAGTTAATTCTACTAATTACTATTCCTAGAAGAGTCAGTGCTACTTACTTGAGAGCAGAGCATACTAGTATGTTTTTCTCTTACTGCAGTGTTCAGAACAGCTTTTGCACATGCTCTTCTGAATAAGGATGCAGGCTGGCTTTTCATGGCTTTAGTTGCAATATGGTGAAATACTAAGTATGTGTGCGTAGGTGGTAGGCACTGGTATCTGACGTAAAATTGCCCTGGTGTATTTGAAGGACAAATCTTCATGGTGTTCAGAACATTTGTGTTGTGTCCTACCTCTGCAGCCAATTCTGTGCAGAACACAACTTTATGAAAAACTTCATAAAATTGAAGGATGGTGCTTATCTGAAGTAAGTCTTTTGCCTGCACCCCTCTTTGTTCTTTCTCCTCTCCCAAGGTGCAGCAAAAGCTTCCTGCTCCTCTGTTAAATTGATTTCTGAAAGCTACTCATGTCGCCATCTTAGATGCTTTTGCTCTCAGTCCAAATACACCAGTCTTTTCCATCTTTGCTGAAACTGTGCTGAAACACACACAGCACCCCACCACAAACCAATAATCTTGGGCACTNNATGCCTGATAACCCTTTCAGTAAAGAAATGTTTCCTAATATCCAACCTGAATACAACAGAGTTATGCTCCTGGAAGAGTGCTGTCCCAAGAGAGCACCACGTGGCTCTGAAGGGACCTATGAGGGTGGGCAGCCCTCCAGCCTGGGTCAGCTGGAGTCCTTGCTTGGTCCTGACTGCAGTTTGGGCTTCATGGAAAAGCTCAGGAGCCTATCCAGGTGTCTGTACAGAAATAAAATACTGACTTGACTGCAGTTTTGCAATTCTAGAGGCAAGGGATATTTGTGAAGTTAATTAGCCACCAGATTTGAACTTTCCTCATGGGTGAAACTGGCATTCTCCTTTCAGCTTATCTGCATATAGAGCTGCTACAAGTTGGACTTGGGATGCTCCTGGAATGAGAAATGGAGTGTATAATATAGCTGCTTTCCAGGGACTGCCTT
Source organism: Scolopax mira (assembly GCA_004320125.1). Taxonomy (NCBI): domain Eukaryota; kingdom Metazoa; phylum Chordata; class Aves; order Charadriiformes; family Scolopacidae; genus Scolopax; species Scolopax mira. Next base: position 16,801 of record BJBW01005216.1, on the reverse strand, counting down.
GTCAGAGTCTATGATTCAGCTCTTTGCTGTATGGATTGAACCTGGAGTATTCATGTACTTTTAAGATTCTTTTAAAACAGTTTGCTGAGATTAAGTCTGTGCTGTTAATTGGAGCTCTGCTGCTGTTTACAGAATGCTGGCCTGTGCTGAGCAAAGCTCTTTAAACACAGTTTTCCTGAATTTGAACGGGCAAAGCACTGGTGTCTTGGTCTCCCTGAGCAGGCAGTAGAGGTCAGGAGCTCCTTTATTCCTGGTGGCATTTGTGTGCTGCTGGGAGACTGGCTACGCAATGAGGCAGACCCAGCACTGCTCATCTCCTGAGTATCAAAGAAACATGGGGCAGGGAGTGGCTTACTGCATTGCCAAACACAGCTCATCGTTACTGTAAGCAACACATCATAAACATACTTTTTGCACAGTGACCAAATATCATTTCAGCAAATGCAAAATTTGCTGAATTCAGTTTAATGCAAAATTGTCAGAGCTTTGCTCTTCTGCTCAATGGCAACTTCCTTCAGACTCCCATTCCCTTTTATCTGTAACTGCCTCACAGTAGTATTTCAACCTTTTGTGATCACTTCTTCCATCTCTTGATTCGGTGAGTCCCTCCCCTTTGCCAGGGAGTATCCCTCCAGCTTCTGCCATCTTCTGAGTGAGGAACCTTCATGCTTTGCCCATCCTTGCACAGAGTCAGTTCTCTTTTGTCTGTTGTTGTGTTTTGTTGTGGGACAGGCATTGTAACTTACTTTCTTTGCATAAGCCTGCATAGGATTGAGGTTGTCCTGCTAAGAGTTTTAGACTCTGATTCCATTTTTCTGTCTAAATGGGGAATAATCCAGATTTGCATATGACAGCTGAGATCAAAAACTTGTTTGCTTCTATTTAAACAAAATATGTTTTAAAAAAATCCTAAGAGGATCCAAAACTTCTCCTGAAATGTTTTTCACTTTCTTACATTTCAAAAAAGATTAGCAGAAACATGGAGCTGTTTCGGCAGTTGTGGAGATAGAATTTAAAAAAACATGAGTTAAAATACAACTGCTCAAGCTGGTGGAAGCTGAAGAGTGTTTACTAAAAGCATACTAGCTGTGTGGCTGGGATAGCTTTTAAGTGGGGGAAATATTACAAATCTGTTCATTTTACATACGGACAAGAGGTGATATTTCAGAGTGCTCTGTATCTTGTGTATACTCTGACTATAGAAATGCCTTATTCTCAGGAAGCCTCCGTCTCTGGAGTGGAAGGCAGCAGCTATTTTTAGTAGTGTGCTGCCACATTAAACAGCAGAGCACAGGATGATGCTGTTTCCCCAGCTCACTTCACAGATTACTTTTCTAATTTACTGAGGAAGAATTGATGATAAACCAGTACAACCAGGTAAGCATGGACACAGCTTTGTGAATTTTTGAAAGAAGTCAGCAAGGCTGTGCTGGGAAACAGTCTAAAACAACAAAAATCATTGCATAGGAGAAGAGCTCTTTAAGCTAACCCCTAAACTGCAAGCACTTGAAATACCAGCTTTAGAAATAAGCATTACACTGCAGAGCCTGGGCTGTTGTTTGGACGCCCAGAACAGTAGGCACTGAGATGTAAGAAGCTGATTGGTCCTGTGTCAGGATGAGAAAATGTCTCCTGTGTAAAGGGACAGCAGGAGACTTGCATCTTTAACTCCTGTTCAAATCCCATTCCTGAAGATTTAACTGATTCTCAGACTGGGTACTGCCCTCTACGTATGCGTGAGATGTGGTCCGCATTCCTAAGAGATCACAACAATCCTATGCTTTTTTGATATGTGTGGTCAATCAGAGATGAAATCCCAATGTGAACCTTGAAAAGTTCACAGTGGGCTTGTGGAGCCTTTAGTAAGCCGTGCCAGGTCACTGGAGTTTCTAAGTCAACATTTTGCTTGTGCAATGATAAAGGGACCATCAAGTTTACTCTTCTGTTGACAGCTGCTCTGCTATTTCCCTCTGCAAATTACTTTGGGTTTTGCAAGTGTAACTGGTAAAGAGCCCGGGTGAGTGCGACCGAACAGTTTGTTAGTGCAGTAAATGGAAAAGGCAAAATGCAAACACAGTTGAAATCTTCCCCCTGTATTCCGATTCCTCACTTTTAAAACTGGTGTGGCTGATGTTTGTTGAAATGTTAATGCTTTTTCCTAGTGTGTATTTGTGTGTTTTTCCCACTCCAGACTAGCTTTATTATTACAGAAAAAGTTATGTCCCCAAGAGCCTGCTGTTGTTGAGGGTGATAATGTGTGAGTTAGTTATGAGAGGACATTATTTCAACAGCTATCAGAGAATAGGTATTTAAAACTGTAGAACTGTCTAAATTCAGCAAGCACATCCAACATCTGCATTTTCCTGATTAGCAGAAGTGCTAGAGCTACTGTAAAAGCAAAGCATAATTGCAGGTTACTCTGTTTAGATGTTTTTCTTTAAGAAAACTGAAATATACACACAAAAATCTGTTTAAAAATGAGGGATTTCAACACAGTTTGAAGACTTGGGAATATCCAGCCTTCATGGCTTTTATAAAGCCTTGGAGGAATGTTTTTAGTAATTTTTCCTAGTGCATTTATAATAATGCATGGTGGTGATATTGAGAGGGGAGATAATGTTTCATTGTGCATTTGTGGGCAGGGACCTTCAGTTGTAATCGCAATATAAATATGAAAAATATATTGATAAAATCATTCAGTTACATTATGAGCTGTGGAACTTCCATTGCTGTGAAGGAAGACTGCAAATGGATTTCAGTCCATTTGAGACTGTGATTTGGTTTGTGTACCTGTCACCATAGATCTTTAATGCTGTATATAGTTTAACATATGACCAACATAATGGTACTAGTAATGTTTCTCTTTAGAGTAAATTAAGCAAATGTTCAGCCCTTAAATATCCATGATAATTTCCCCTGTTGTTTACAAGAGACTTCCATTGTGGCTATTAAAGAACAGCATATGGCTTATTGATGTAATGTCAGCTTCTCAAAGTATTTCACACTGTGCCTATTCTAGAGCTGATGGGTATCTGACATGCACTCTGGAGCACTGAGAAAGAAAAATATCTTTAGACACAAAAACAGTTCCTAGGTGAGTGCCTCACAGCCAGAAGTAGTAAAAAGTGTCCTCTGGCCTTCAACTATCAATTACCTCCTGTGCCCCCATGCTCTTCTAAGATATATTGACTTATATTTAGCTTCCTCCTAAAAGGCATTCCAAGCTTTTCATACAGTTTGTTGTTTTATCCAAACTTTTATGACAACATGTGCCATTAGTTAAAGGGTGTCTATATTGTGTGGTAAAAGAGTGAGCACTCTCTATCCTTCATAAAGCTTATGACAACCTTTAAAATAATAGTGCTAGAATAATTTCTAAGATCTAGCAGGTTTTGTTGTAATCTTTTAGAACATCATGTTCCAGCACACAGCCAACATCTTGCCATAAGCTTCCTGTGAATATGACATATAAGGACACTATTTTGCCGTTCCTGTTATAGGAACAGTAACTACTGGCTGAAAGCAAGGTGGAGGAGGAAGGGTGACAACTTTAATTTACCAGTTCAGCAGTATCTGTTTTGAGAGTTTTCAGCTTCTTTTTCAGTTGTTGTGGATGAATTTTTTTTGTTTCTGTAATAGTTGATGTTTCCAAATTCTCAGAGTAATTCTGCTTTTCCTTACCTGAAGCTTCAGAAGCTTCCTTACCATCTTGCTTCAGAAGCCTGGGAAGTTGTTGAAATCTGACTGGTCTGAGACTACAATCCCTATTAGCATACATAATGGAAAACAGCACAGAGCTTTAATTATTGTCCTAATTACAAAACCCCAGAAAAACCCAAAGAAACAAAACCAAACAAAAACAAACAAAACCAAAAAAATCCACCAAAACCCACAAAACAAGAAGAGCAACATAGTTATTCTGATGTCAAAGCTGTTGCTTCATGCAATGAAGGACCCTTTTATAGCTGGTTCAAATACTTAAAACTAAGCTCCAAGGTGCAAGTATTCTTGGTGATGCAGGCACAGGTGATACAAACTAGATGAAATGGCAGCTTCAACTCCAGCTTAACCACAGAGCTGAAATCAAGTCAGCAGGTGTCAACCCCCTGTTTGTCACAGGGTCCAAGGTACGGCATGGCCTTGGCAGAGGGGCTGCTTTTTGTGTCACAGGGCACCCATCATGTAAGATGGTTGGCAGCCCAGTGGTGTGGAGGAAGCCGTGCTTACCCTTTTACACGTAATGTTCAATGAAATCAGCCCTAAGACAGGGTTCAGATGATTCACTAAAGGCAAATTTTTTGGGTAGTAGGTGGGCTTTTTTTTTGGATTGGGAAATCAAACCAGGTTGGCCTTGGGAATCTCTGTCCTGCCTTGCAAGCAATCAGGTCAACATATGGGACTTAAAAAGAATCTGGAAGTGGTCTGCACCAAGCAGAAGCAGTGTTTTCCAAAAGTACCGGCTCTTCTGGACCAACCCAATCAACTTTCTTTATAGAGTACCTGTAGTATGGCTTTACTGGGGCTGGTCCCACAATTGGCAGGCTCAGCTAAACATAACACAAACTTGTGTCTGCACATCTGTTCCCTGGCCCAAGACTGCCCTGCAATGATCTAGGGCTAGGAGAAGAGTTTGGCTTGGAATACCCCTGTAGGTAGGGAACTGCTGAATCTCTAGCATAGGGTTGGGTAACTAATCACGTAGGAAACCTGTGGCAGAGGTAAGACTTAAATCCCCTTTTCTTAAGGCCAAACACAAGCCCCTAGGCGTGGAGGTAGCCTTCCTTCTCTTTGCCAGTCCTTTCTGCTCTTGCCAGAATTGCCAGTGGCAGCTATGAGCGGAAGAATGCTCACTTCTGGAAAGCCCTGCTCACAGCCCCTCTGAACAGCAGTTCAACATGCATTTTCATGCTTAGCATGTTTTGTTCCTGTCTCTTCAGAGATCATGTTAATAGTGTCACCACTCATCAAACATTAATCTGTACATCATTTGCCAATTGAAGCATGAGTAGGTTGCCCAGGCTTATTCAGCAAGCAACAATTGCTGCCTAGACTCTGTGGTCTAGTTGTTAATAGCTGGCTGTTTGGGTAGTGTTTTTGTTAAGTGGAGAGCCTATTCATAGGTGGCAGAACACATGCGTGTCCCTGTCTGTGCTACTGCAGATCCTGGTTAATCCCTTCTTGTGCAAAAGCCTAGACTACCAGCTAGCATACTGGGTTTTAAAACTAGCATGGGAGAGTCTTGGAGGTTTATGGTGGATGTTTTTTGTTTTTTTTCTTTCTTTTCCACCACTATCTTGAAACTTCGGAACAAACTGATAGCATAGAGACAGGCTACTTGTCTAAAAACTGGGGGCAAATGTTTTCCTCCTAGCTGGTCTCTGTCTAGGACACAGAGAAAGCAATCTGAAGTGGTGGTGGTGGTGTCAGACACAGAATGTCATTAAGAAGCATTCCTGTGGCAAAGGATCTGATTTTAAACAATGTATTTAATGTGTGTGCGTTGCACCCCATTCTTCACCCAGAGGAGGGCAGAGTTAAATTTTTTTTTTGTTTGCTTCTTGAAATTTTGATGGCAGGCAAAGTATCTGTTGAGATAAGTGCCTGGGAGCTGTCTCATTCCTGCTCAAGGGCTGGGGGAAAGAGGGTGCTGGCTAACATACAGCAGAAGAGACCCTATCTCTATCTGCACACTTGACACCACCAGTGACAGTATGGGGAGTATGGGCTAGTGCCTCTAAACACCCAACGAGTTTTTCTATGGCACTCTGCTATCTAGGGGTGCTGCTTGCTTGAGTCCCTCTTAACACTGTTCATGCTTAAAATGAGAATGCTGTGATTCTAGTATAGCACACAATTAAGTGTTTAATTACAAAATTGAAAACAAAGTGAAAAAGGAGTACAGTGCAATTTCAGATTATGTTAAATAGCAGATTTTTTTTTCTTAGTTGCCTTAGTGTCCCTACTATTTTATGGATTAGGGATTATGGAGGAGAGAGGGAAACCAGATTTTGTGCCCCTTGGGAAAAGAGATTTCTGGAATGGAAGAGATGATTTTGCTTGTGGAACAAGATACAAATTAGCTGTGTAATTAGTAAATGTGCAAGCATATTTTGCTTTCCTAACTCAAAATTATTCAATCCTCAAACATTTAAGATGACCAATTAAACGGAAGAAGTTGGCAGTAGCCCCCTGTATGCTTTTCTAAAATATGACTTGTTATTTCAGGGGCATTTCTTGGGGCTCTTTGTCCAATCTCCCAGATGAGTTGTGTGTATGGGACACGTGTAGATCTGTTTCAGTGTGTTGCCCAGGAACTGCTTTCTGTTTGGGAAGGGTGGCTGTCTTTTCCCATGAGAAGACTGTCTCTGTCTGCAGCAGCAATGTATTCAGTTCCTGAACAGAATTTGCATTTTGGTATTAGTCTGCTGAACAGGTAGGAGCTGAGATATAACAGATGTGCACTTTCTAACAGAACCTTTCAAGGAAGAAGCATTTTCAAACTGCTAGCCAAAACTTCCATAAATCAATGTTTGATTGCAAGGCTGCTGCCTTCAGCCAAGGGATGCTGCTGAACAACGTGCTCCAATAGAAGGAAGAAGAATGATGTTCTGCTTGGCTGTCCCCTTTGTGAAAAGAGTACTGCAAGCTGCACATGCAGAAAGCTCATGGATGTTTTGGGAATACCTAGAGATGGAACAGCGATCTGACAATAGGGCAAAGGAAAGCAGTGGACTGCAGAGACTGGTTTCTGGAGAAATCCAATTATCTAATCTTGAAGGGACTGGCTACTATGAATAGGCCATGAAGATGGAGACAGATTGTTACAGCAGCAGAATAACTTCATTCTGTTTGAAGTATTGTTGCTTCTGATACTTGCTTCACACAAATATCTTGTAACTTGAGGAAAACAGTGACAGTTCACATTGTTTGACCTTCCCATTGACATGGGTATGTTTTTATTTTAATTCCATCACAGAAATTATTCTATGTGTCTAGGGGGGGAGGGTGGGGTGGGTAAGGACAGCTGCTATTGCACATTGTGCAGAATGTAGAACAATCTGGTTTGTCTGTCCCTTCCTTCTCACACAGTCCCTTGTCACACAAATCCATGCAATAAAGAGTTTGGAAATAGCTTCAATATGTGTCTGCGGAGCAGAAGAATGAGGAAGTTCTGTAGGGCTCTGGGGTGAGCACAGGTATGGAGTGGACTTCATCTAGAGTAATGAGGATGTCTACATAACCGCTTTTCACAGCATGATCCTTAAGTGAATGCAAACAGCCTAAGAGATGTGTGTAAACTTTAAATGTATTGTTTCAGGCACTTATCTATTTATACCTCTCCTAAAGAAGTATATACTTCAGTAAGCATTATGTACATCTGTCTGCATTTCATAGTCAGGCATACAGGCATAAATATTGATACTCATTTATGTTTGAATTAGTGTAGCATTCATGACATCAGAAGGGTTAATTTATAGAATCATAGCACAACACACCCTGAGCATCACCTGCAAAGACCACATTAATGTATCTGGGGTATATTCTGCACTGACTGGTAATCTACTGCTAGCAAAGCATGCAAACAGATAGGATCTGATACTTTCTACAGGGTGCTGTAACAAATGATACAGATGATGGGAAAGAGCTGAGCGGATACTTGACGTTGTTCTGTAAATCCTTCCTGTTTTGTTACAAGAGCACCTCATGTAAATAAATAAAAGGGATGCAGTTAAGTCATGCCCATCACAAAAAAGAAAGAAATAAAAAAAAAAAAATCTGAGGATTGACTCTGGCTACCTGCCCATTTGTGCTAGGTTTTTTCCAGGCTATGAAGCATATTCTTGTGTCTGGAAAAGTATTTAAGTTCTGGCCCATGTACTTCTGAAAGCCTGGGATGATTTCTGGAGGATCTGTAAAATGTAAATAAGAGAAGCAGGACTCTTATCATGGGGCTTAAATCTACTCTGCAGGAGTCAGCACCTCTGTTTAAAATATGCTGAAGTCTGTAAATTGTAAAAAGTTGACAGCTATGTGGCTGGAGTTTTTTTCATTTATTGAGAACTTGGAGGAATGCTGTACAGTCTCTGGCACCCAATGCCAAGACAGCTCTGCCTTCTCCATGTCAAACTGACTTTGGTTAGTAAAAGGAGATCTGTTTGCGATTCATGTGTTATCATTTGGTTTTCCCCTTAAAGTACTGATAGAGGTCCTCCTACCTGGGTGTTGATCAAGCTGCCATCATTCAGTTTCATATATTGTGCCATTGTGGGTTTGGTTTGGTTTTTCAGTTACTTTTAACTTCTGAGCAGGCTGCAGGTTTGTTTTTTTCACTGAATGGATAGTTCTTTTGGCTTATTAGTTTCCCAGTGGTAGTGCTGATGTACTGAGGATCTAGGGCCACAAAGATGATCGGAGGGCTTGAGCACCTCAGCTCTGAAGACAGGCTGAGAGAGTTCGGGTTGTTCAGCCTGGAGAATAGAAGGCTCCGGTGAGACCTTATAATGGCTTTCTGGTACCTGAAGGGGGCTACAGAAGAGATGTGGAGAGACTCTTCATCAGGGAGTGTAAGTGATAGGATGAGGGGTAATGGGTTTAAATTGAAAGAGGGGAGATTTAGATGAGATACTAAAAAGAAATTCTGTACTGTGAGGGTAGTAAAATACTGAAACAGATTGCCCAGAGAAGTTGTGGGTACCCCATCCCTGAAAGTTGTGACCCCATCACCTGGTCTAGTGGGAGGTGTCCTCACCCAGGGCAGGGGGGTTGGAAATATATGATCTTTAAGGTCCCTTCCAACTCCAACTGGGAGATAGAATCATAGAATTGTTAAAGTGCAAGTTCCCTCAGAGCTACAAGGAGGTGACCACTCTGAATTTACAGTTCTCTATAGACAAATGGTAGTGAAAGCAAGTAAACCCATAGGCTCTGAGATTTTCAGAACTGGCTTAGAAGCAAAAGAGAGTTGGGGTTGTTCAGCCTGAAGAAAAAAAGGCTCTGGTGAGACCTTATTGTGGCCTTTCATTGCTTAAAAGCAGCCTACAAGAATAGCGGGGACAAACTTTTTAGCAGGGCCTGTAGCAATAGGACAAGGGGTAATGATTTAAACTAAAAGATGATAGATTTAGACTGGATAGAAGGAAGAAATTTTTTGCAATGAGGGTGGTGGAACAGGTTGCCCCCAGAGGTGGTATAGATGCCCCATCCCTGGAAATAATCAATGTTGGATGGGGCTCTGAGCAACTTAGTCTAGTTGAAGATGTTCCTGATTATGGCCGGAGGGCTGGACTGAGTAACTCAACCCGAACTATTCTATGATTCTACAAAATACCCTGATCCAGATTGAGATACATCTGGATGTTTTTTCCCCTATTAGCTTTCTTGCCACTTCTGAGTGCTCTTTAGAGTTAGAGACTGTAAGTGAACTCCCAAATTAAGGGTGTATCTACTTGCTCAGATCAGTTTACCTGTGAAGAACCTTTGGCTGGCCCTGCATTTAGGGAGGACCTGTTTATTATGGTAGGCACTTGGCAGAAAGCATGCAAAGTAAATCAGATTTGGGAAATGACAAGGTGTGGGTATTCTTAAACAGGTTAAACTGATTTTCAAGCTGTATGTAGGCAGATTCTCAAACATATGGTCTTTAGGAAGACCTTGAAAATAGGAGATAAGGGGTTTATTGCACGGCATTTGTAAGAAGTGAACTTTGTAATATGGAGTTGCAGCTGCAGTACTGAAAGTGTAAAATACATGCTGAAATCTCTGTAAGGAGGGTCCCTGGTTCTCATGTGATCCTCCTGGTGGACAAAAGGACCCCCTGTTCTCCCTTTAGAATGGGTTGCATATGAGATGTATAGGGGAGCTTAGCTTGGTATAGTCATGATGTGAAAAAAAGACTGTTTAAAATAGGAAAATTAAACTGGAAACATGAGCTTTTTTGAAGAATCTGTCTCTTTCCTAAACTAAATAAATACTGTCAGATATTTCAGATATGTTTTCTTGAATCTTGGACGTATTGGAGTGAGTATGGCAAGGGGGCACTTGGCTTGGCTGGACAAAGATGCTGACAGAGCAGGAAATGGAAACTATTCAGTGCTTGCAGTTCCGTCTGCCAGTTGGAGTGGACTTGTGTATGCTTCTTGTAGGTCTAGTAATAAGTAACTTTTTCCTCAGTTAGGTCACCCCCTGTGGGTTGGAATTTGGAAATCAATAGAGCTTTTTTCCTATTGTTTTATTCTGCTGTCCTTGAATCTCTTTTAGGAAGCTGAACCATCTTGAGAGTAATGGGAGGACAAACATTCTGTGAGGTTTGTGCTTGTTTAAACAGTTAAATTAAATTGCAGGGAAGCTATATTCTCTTGTGTAATGGGATGATGATCATGTTCAAATTTTATTGGTAGACCTGTGCCCATGGGAGTCATTAGCAGAAGACAACAAGCTGTGAGATCCAGTCCAGCATGCAATGTGACCTGGAGGGGAAGGAACACCTCTATCACCAAACTAAACAAGCCTCCTTTCTTCCCTCACACTTAGGCAGGCAATTCAACACAGCAGGCTTCAAGGAAGAAGCTAAGTAGGGAAAGGTCTTGCTGAGGAGAAAACACAGGCAAATGTGGGAATGCTTGCAGAGCAGAAGCAAGTACCTGATGACTTCCAAATGCATGTATATTTTAAATGACAATGAGAATGCAGCCTGAGCTAAATATCAATTATCAGAAGATATAAATTAAAAATAGAGCTGAAACTTCAGGCTGAAATACTCATTTTGACTACTTGGTGTTAACTTCAAGTTACATGAGTCTTCCTAGTGATTTGATATTGTCAAAATCATTTTACAGCAACAGGTCCCAGCAGATTACAATAATAACTTGTAATATTTAGTCTGTTAAAGTAAGGCTTTACAGTAGCAGCACATGTTTTGAAAAAGCTTTCTTTCAGGAGTCTGGGAGTAAGGAGGAGGAACTGGGCTGCTGGTTCCTGGTTGGAAAGGGCAGGCAAGTAACCTCCTAGCTGCAGCAGGCTGTCAGGGGAGGGGAGTTGTGGCATGATTTAGTATTAGGTTCTCTCTGAGTCTTTGACTTGGAGTTGCAGCAGAGCTACAGGACAGCAAAGTCTCCTGCTGGTGCATGCAACTTCAAAAAAAGAAATTAATCCCCCCTTCCTGGCTGTGTGAGTTGAAACCATCCCAGGCTTGCTCTCCCCATGTTTCTTTGCAGCATCTTTCCCTGATAGTCTCTTCTTTGCTCCTCTGCACATGCTGTCTGTTCTGCTTCATGGAATCGGGTTGGAAAGGACCTTAAAACTATCATCTAGTTCCAACACCCCCCCCCTGCCCTGGGCAGGGACACCTCCCACTAGAGCAGGTTGCTCAAAACCCCATTCAGCCTGGTCTTGAACACCTCCAGGGATGGGGCAGCCACGACTTCCCTGGCCAACCTGTTCCATTGTCTCACCACCCTCAGAGTAAAGAGTTTCTTCCTAATATTTATTCTGAATCTCCCCTGTTTCAGTTTAAATTGCTAGCCCTCGTCCTATCGCTATGTGGTCCCTCATATTGTCCCTCCCCATCTGGGGAGAGGCTTGTCTTTGCTTCTCTCTAGCCTCTGCCTGGTCTCCCTCGCCCCTCTTCGCTCTGTGGGGTTTGGGCTCGGGGAAGAGCTAGCTAGAAGGAAGTTTCCTCTCCCTCTCTGCCGTGCCTTTGGGGAAGGGGTGAACTGAATCGTTTGCTCCTTCACCACATCCTCCTCCCCAAGGGTGGCCGGTGTGTTGAGTTTTCTTTTGTGCTGAGAGTTAGTTTATCCGGTTCAGCCCCGCGTTTGCTCGTTATCCCTCATTGGAGATAGAGCTGGGACTCCGGCCGAGGGGCTGCTCGCTCCCGGGGCCGCAAGGGGGCGCGCTGCCCCCGCGCCCTGCGCGGCGCCGTGTTGGGGAGGTGTTTGGGCGCCGTGCGCGCAGCTCCGCTGAGTTCATGGGACTTTACTTTAGGCTTCCATCCTAGAAATGCCATCTCACAGGGCGTAATGGCCTGCCATCAGTCCCGGCTAAAGGTAACCTCTCTGTTTTAAAAAAAAATATTGCCATTTTAAAAATATTTTTTACCTTTTCTTTTTAATGCACTTGGTGCAGCTCATCTCCCCCGCAGCCTAGTGCAGGGGCTCGGTGGCCCAGAGGTCTGCCTGATGCCAAGCTGGCCCCACTTGTCACTCTGGTGCTATCAGCACCCACCGAAAAGCCAGCTGGTGGCTGGCACGGGTAGGGTTGTACCTAGAGGCCTCTCTGTGTCACTTGGACTACCGAGTACAGCGGAGGAAAATAAAAGGACTCTGTTCAGTAACACAGCTTTTCATGTGAAAAGGATTTGTTTCATGCTGATACTGTGGCATGGGGAGTGTTAACCTGCTAACGTAGTGAAATGCTCAGGAGGCTGGTTCTCTGCGTCGGAGGAATAAGGACCTGGATGATAACCGCCAAGTTGACACCTATATAAATTAGGAAGCACTGCTGAAATGCAGGACTGGAGTGCCCTTCAGGAAATTATCTTGTGCGTCACTAGCTTTTAGGATCTGTACTTAAACTCTCCCAGCAGATGATTTTCTAACTTAAAACCTTCCAGTGAGAAAGCCACTCAGGGGGTCATGGTATCTGAGTCTACTGTTCAATTATACCTACAGGTGGAAAGGTTTTCCCCCTAATATTTAGCTAAATCCTCTTCACTGAAAATTACATTCAAGGTAGTATATGAACAAAGGGTCATGTAAAGTCTGTCTTTGTTTAAAAAACCCACCCTTTTACATCTTGGAAACCTTTTATCATCTCTCATCACTTCCCTCTTTCTCTGACTAAACAATTGTTTTAACCTTTCCTTTTCATTAATGTTTTCCAAGCCCTTTCAGTCTTATTGCCCGTTTCTGTATGCTCTCTAGTTTATCTACATGTTTCATAGTTTGCCGCTTCAAAGAGGAAGCGAGTAGCACATAGTTCCCTGTGTGGCACATAGTAATTATATCTACTCTGAATGCCTGGAGCACGCACTTATGAAATCATTGGGAGCATTTCTACATTTATTATAGTGTAGTTGTTTGTTGTTTTTTTCAGGCTGGCATAATTTTCTATTGGAGGAAAAATTAGCTGAGCTTTTATCTCTAGATAAGGATCAGTCACCTTATTTCAAGTAACTACCTAATAATATTAAAGTAAATCTATATCCCTTGTGTGCCATAAAGTGTATCTTAGGGTTTGAACAAGGCTATCTCTGTTCAATTAGTTTCTACCACATTAAAAAGGAAATGATGAAATTTAGTTTTACTTCTGTATGGGTATAAGTTTCAATAAGACTTCTCATAGCAAAGGTTACAACAACATGTACTCTCTTTTATGTGCCGCTTTCTTTGGAACTTGCTTCTCTTGTAAGTAACATATGCCTCAGGTCTCAGGGAGTATGGATGTATGCTGTTCAAGTTCCCTACTGTCCAGGCTGAGCATTAAGATGCTGCTTTAGAGAGCCTTCCATCAATACGATTGATTGCGGGTCTCTCATGAAACAGAAGCATCCATATGCTGTGAGCGGAAGCAAGTTCCTTTGCTCACAGTCAGCGGATGTCAAGTTGGTGCATCTCTCTTGAAGGTCTACCTTGCTTTATGTAGGGGCAGTAGTGGGGACATTAATTGGCTTGTAATTGGATTTAGGGTGTTCTGGTGAGTCACTCCTCCTAATTTTAAACAGAGCAACCAGTCTGTGTAAATCTGTTATGCACCAGTGGTGAGAAGGGCAGGCTGACAGCTACAACTGATAATCTGTCACTTCTCAGTTCATCCTGCTCCTAGCTGTCCTGCAGTGCTTTCTGTCTGTGTGAAGGCGGATCTTGTTTGTTAGCTGCTCCCATCAGCTCAGGCAGAATGCCTTGATCCCTGGGGAGCTCGTAAGGATGTGCAGTATAGAAGGACATGGGCAATGGACTGTTGCTGAAACCAGAGGAGGTGGGAAGACAGTAAGCAGCCCAATCTACAACTCCCAGACTGAGTTAAATGTTTCATGGGACCATTGTAAATGTGCTTTCTGGTCTATCCCCTTAATGTATAATTGGTTGGGATTTTCACCCACCCACCCACCCCCATGAGAGCATTACAGAAGATGCAGTACAAAGCAACATGTACGATCAACCTTGCGTTGTTTCCGCATGCACATCAGAGATCATACAGGAATGTACACATATACCATCATTGTGCTTCAGCCTTGGATCCTCTCCTGGCATTTTAGGCTGCTTTGGCCACCTCTGCTGTCACTGTTCTGGTCTGCAGAGCAGGACTGCAGAATGGCAGCCACAGGCCTGAGCTGTGTCTTACTCAAGAGGACACAGACAGCATCTCTAATATCTCTTTACTCAGAAGACCAAACATCCTCTTTGTACTGCTAACTATATACAGAATTAGGATACTCTTTCTCTAAAGCAGATTTGATATATTTACATACATCTTTCTGGGAATCTTGTTTAGTTTGTCCTCTTGCCACATGCTAAGCCCTGTGTTGATGTTTGTAGCGTCTCAGCCATTTGGATGATGATTTCTTTTGCCTGTTGGCACATTGTTTTGTAACCCACAAGACTTCATCTTTAGTATTATCTGTAGCTTAAAAATCTTCAGTGTCTGTGTTGACATTTAGAGTATCATCATCTGCCTGTTACAGCATAACCACTTTTACCTGGTGCTCTATTCTGAGTTTTAGCAATTTATTTTAGCAGATGCAGATGCTGCAATAGGGAAGTGGCTTGTTATTACCCTTGGATTTTATTCAGACACTGCAGCTGGAGGGGGTTTTTTGTGTATAATCTTGAGGAAAAAGGCTGGAACTTGACCTGTACAAGTACAGCTTCAGAGTAACAGTGCTGTGGAGGAGATGACTGGGAAGATGAGGACCCCGAAAAAAAGATGCTTGATAGTTCCCAAATAGAATTATTTCCTCATAAGCATAATGTTAGGCTCACGTTTTCACTCTTTACCTGATCATGTTGCTCAACCACAAGGTCTTAGGGGAGGATAAGAAGGCGGAAGATGAAAATTTTTTAATTTGTATGTGTGTATAAATCTGTCATAATACAAAGAAAAGGGTGCTTGCTTTTTTTTTTTTTTTTTTTTTTTTTTTTTTTCCCTCCTATTACTCTTGGAGGTGTCTTTCATCCTCTGCAACCTCATACAAAGATGGACACGCACATAACACACCAGTCCGGTCAGGTAGGTACTCCTCTGTCACTAATACTGAGTTTTGGAAAACTTGACTGTTGCTAACATGACATGGTCAGCCTGCTGCCCCCAGGTTACAGATGAAGAGATTGAACAATTTATGTAGAAGAGCAGGGAGCTATCTCAAATACCAGGATAGTGTTCTGGCACTTGTTGTCCTTAATTTTAATCGGTAACATTCTTATAAATTGTTCTAATTGGTGTGAACAGCCTGTGAACGCTTTCGTTCTGAAAAAGTGAGCATTCACCTCTGAAAAGAATGAAAAGTGATGCTGGAGAGTGGGTGGGATGCTTGGTGGGGGTGTTTTTTAATGCTGCTTAGTTTGGCTTTTATTTTAATCTCAATGTAGACTCCTCTGAAAATTCTGCCAGTATTCTGGCTCTGGTCTTGACATGGACCTCATGTCTTTCACATTAAATTTAATTTTAAACTGCTCTGTTTTTGCAGGGTCTTAGTACCCAATTCAAATAGTACAATAAATTTGACCGAACCATTTCTTGATTTGTAGTTTAAATGCAGTTAGTGTAAACTTGTAGTTTCCAGTTAAAAAAGATTATTTCTTTGATCCTTTTCTGTTTTCCACTTCTGAAATAAGTGCGGAATTAGCTGCACATTGTATACTTAACCATGTTAAACGCTGATTTGCTATGTGACTACCTACACGGAGCAGATATAAATATCTCAAGCTGAATGCCTTTTGGAATTTTGGTTATATGGTCCTTTTGTGTTTTGCCCCTAAATGTGAGCCTTAGGGGAATCTGGTCATGCATCAAATTTGTGTTTCAGCTGTAGCCTTAGCGGGCTTCAATTCTGCAGCCAATGCAGTTGAATATGCTGGGCTGCTGTCTGTAAGCATGAATGTTTTTAGTGATACTTCCAATTAGGGATACCTTGGAATTAAAATAATAGTAATAATCGTCCCTCCTGATGGTCTTTTTTTCCCCAGTTTGCCAGAATTTTTGTAGAGAAATGTTATCAATTTGTTACCAGTTTCTAAGTGTTTTGATGGAAGTTGTAAATGCAATAATCAATTACTTGCCTTAAAATTAATAATTTGCTATATCTGGTTTTTTTGGATACTGTCCCTATACAAAACCACAGACACCTGAGGGTAACAGTAGAGATTTCCTACTTGGTTTTGGAAAAGAAAAAAAAATTTCTTCTGCAGCTCTAACTTTCCAGCTTTCCTGTTAGCTCTCCAGAGCATATACTCTGAAACCCAGTTTGTTCAAATTCATGGAAACCTGCAGTCGATGTTAGACATAAGACTTTGTACAGGTATTAAGCCAAGCAATTCTAGAAAATCATAGAATCATCTGGTCTGGAAGGGACCTTCAAAGGTCATCTAGTCTGACCTCCCTGCAGTCACAGGGTCACCCCCAACTAGACCAGGTTGCCCAGGACCTCTTTGAGCCTCACCTTGAATGTCTCCAGGGAAGGGGCCTCAACCACCTCCCTGGGCAACCTGTTCCAGTGCTCCACCACCCTCATTGTAAAGAACTTATTCCTAATATCCAATCTAAATCTGCTTTTCTTCAGTTTAAACCCATTGCCCCTCGTCCTGTC
>BJBW01005215.1:0-102019 GCA_004320125.1 Scolopax mira | reverse complement strand
TAAACTGAAGAAAAGCAGATTTAGATTGGATCTTAGGAACAAGTTCTTTACTATGAGGGTGGTGGAACACTGGAACAGGTTTCCCAGGGAGGTGGTTGAGGTACCTTCCCTGGAGACATTCAAGGTGAGGCTCGACGAGGCCCTGGGCAACCTGGTCTAGTTGGGGATGTCCCTGGTGACTGGGGGCGGGGGGGGGTGTGTGTCGGACTAGATGACCTTAGGAGGTCCCTTCCGGGCCAGATGATTCTAGGTAGGTAGTTAGGTACAGACATTGTGCAGTGAGTCAAAGCTTGTACCAAAAAGAAAAATTTAAGCATCTCAAAACTTGTCATTTAAGGCCGGTTACAGCATTTCAGGGAGGGGACTTGAAGAAATAGCACTCCCAGTGCAAGCTTTGACAACTCCTGTTACTAGATCACAGTTTACTGGTCTTCTAGAAGCCTGTGTTTCTGGTATTATGCAATTATGTGAAATTCTGGCCCTTCTGTACATAAGTCAAGAATTTGCTCTCACAAATGCTATCCAGTAATACTCTTCTTTCACTGACTAGCTGTCCACAAAATCTTTTTAAAATACGTTCTCAGATTAGAGGCTAAAGAATTTAATTGTTTAGAACTTAGATTAGCAATGCAACAGCATTAACACTTCCAGTTTTTATTGTGACTTTAGTAAAGATTAATGTGCTACTAGTAAATACACTTTAATGCCC
Organism: Scolopax mira; assembly: GCA_004320125.1. Taxonomy (NCBI): domain Eukaryota; kingdom Metazoa; phylum Chordata; class Aves; order Charadriiformes; family Scolopacidae; genus Scolopax; species Scolopax mira. The sequence goes on along the minus strand of BJBW01005215.1, from coordinate 101,310 downwards.
TAAAGCAAGAATGAAGCAACAATCTAGGTAATATTTCAGTCCTGTAAACAGAGGTGGAATATATTCCTGGACTGCAGTAGGAAAAAGTAATAAAAAGCATAACACACATAAAAATTAACAAGAATTACTTAGTTTACAGTAATTGTATCTTCCAAGGCATACTTGTTGACATAGATATCACTGTAGGCCTACATATCTTGATCAAGAACACAGAAATTTTTGTCCAACAGCACTTAACTGAAATAGTGCATATAAGCTGAACAGAGTCAGGGAAAGCAAAGAGGACAGAAAAGCCCCAGGTATCAGTTACTTCATTACCAAATCCCAATAAAGCAGCCTATTGAATGTAGGAGGCATGTCAGTGGTTGCATGCAATCAAAAGCATCTTAACCCAAGCAAGATATGCAACCTCTAAGGAAACTTTTATGTAGATACCTTCACCAAGAAGTACTAGTCACTAACCTATCAAAAGACTGGATTTCCTTAAATATTGATTATGAAATTATTGCCTTAGGAAATGCTGTATCTGCTCTAGAAGCCCCGCTAATTAACTCTTGACAATCATATGGACAGCTTTTACAGCTGGTCTGCAGATTGTACAACTAAGCTCACCTCCTAAACAAACCAAAGGTGGTGACTGAGTAGCAGAACAAGATACAACACATTAAGACCCTGGTAGTTAACCCTGAGTAGATGACCAGTCCCGTGAAATACTGACACAGCTGATCTCATGTCAGCTAGTAACAACCATCTCCACAAGACTCCTGTGTTTAAACCTCCTCAAGTAAACATCTGCTAGTAACAACCATCTCCACAAGACTCCTGTGTTTAAACCTCCTCAAGTAAACATCTTTTCTAATCTGACATCTACTACGCATCCTTGGAACTAATCACAGCACATCAACTGTATGTTTTGAACAAGACAGACACACACAAAAGATTTAGTGATTTAAATAAGAGGTGAGAGAAAGGGTGAACATCCAAAATCCAAAAGTGAAGCTGAGATGCCAAAATATCATTTCACATTTCTTATTCAGGAAGAGAACACAACAAGATCAATGCTCTTTTGTAAAGAGACTCTGGCAACACATTCTCTACTGCATGCAAAGGATTCTCTAGTGACTAAATGATCAGGGGACTAGACTGATTCCTGCTTCTACATGTGAGGCCTCTCTGCTCAAACATTCATCCACCAATTCCTAATGGAAAGCAGATTATTCTCCAAAAAAATTTCTCAGGAAAAGCTACCTAATTCTTTTACTTCAGACCCAGAGAACTTAGCAGTAAAATCCCGGGAGTCCATGAAAACAGCTGTAATCTATCTTGAATGCAGAAAAAGAACGACACACTACAGAAACTAGAAATCATGAAATGGGAAGTTCATGCTGAATGTGTCCTTTCAAAAAGGCTCATGTGAATCAATCTAGGCAAAACCCACAGTTTCTATCCAGCGAACACAAACGTACTGGAAAAGAAACTCCTGCAGGAAAAGATTCTGACTTCTTCATATTTAAGCCGGTTGCTACAGAGAAGTTCTGCAGATAAAGATCATCTCTTGTTCACACTTTAATTGTAGTAGCACTTGAGAACAACAGAGAAAAGAAAACCATCCAATACTTTTGTTAAGAAATTATAATAAGCTTCACTAGTACCATTCCAACCTCTGCAGATGAAGGCAATATATAAACAGCCTTGATATCACCAGGATTGCTGGAGTAACAAACGCAGAGAAGCCTTGTCAGAAAACATGGAGCTGAGGGATATAGTGTCAGTGACAGCAGAACTGGGAAGTCAAACACAGATCACTGGGAAAACATGCATTTGAACAACACACTATTGAACATCACAATCTAATTACCTGCCTGGAGAAGAAAAAAAAAAAATTAAGATTAAAAAAATAAAAGGCTTTCAGTATCAACCCAGTTTCACATAAGCATATCAGACAAGCTATTCTAAAAGACCTTGGACTTCTTGCTGAGCTCAGTGACAATTAAACTCTTAGGTTTTCTTGCTTTCCTTCCTAGTATCTACTAGCAAAAGGAGAACTTTTATTCACTGTTAACAACATCTCTTGTGACAGACTTAGACTGCTCCTGTAGCATGGAAAAATACCCAAAGATGATACCTTTAAAATACACATGCACACAGAGCATAAAAGTCTTCTCATCAGAAGCAGTAATTAAGAGACCAACACAAACCATCCATGGCTGTACTTTAAAAGTTTTTAGTTTTAAGATAAAGGCCAAACACTTTGCTGGTACACGAGTTACAAGCAAAGCAGCCATGCTGACAAAATACACATCCAACCTGCAAGCACATAGCAACGGATTTTGTTTCTTTTGCATTCTTCAGTAAACAGGTTGCTTAAAACACCCAAGTTATTTGTGCACTATGGGAAACACAAAGGAATTGAGGCTTTTAATCACTTGTAGAGTAAAGTGATTGTAAAGGCAGTAGCAATTCCTGCTGACAAGTTAAAACAGTACTTTTCAGTCATGCCATCAGCATTTTCATAGGATGCTGTCATTTTACTAGGTAACCTTCACATAAGCAGATTAGGGCAGTAATTCTTCCAAGGAGCAAGTTATGACAGCAACCTACGCAATCAACAACACTGTTTTCAAGACAGAACAACAAGGATTTTTACCTATTAAATTGCAGAAGCAGCAGAGATTATTTTTTTGAAACACTGTGATTACAAACATGGGCTTTGATTTCTCCTTTAAATTGCAAAAGAAAATTTTAACTCTACCTTAGCTGTGACACCAACGTTGGCAAGCTATTCTGTAGGAGTGGCTCAGAAAATACCAGATTTTCAAACAGATGCTTATTGTGTAATTCCCATGTCACCTGAAATTTCTTCAAATGTTCATTTTCCTATTAAAAAAACCAAACCAAACAAAAAACAGAAATAAGCCATGAATAGAAAATTTGGGGAAAAAAAAAGACAATGAAAAATTCTGAGGCAAGAATATTTTTTTTTAAATTGTTTCCAACCTACAGGATAGATTATCCAGCTCCAATCTTACCCAGAACTACACAATTTAAATAATTCTTTAATGACTTGAATAGCAGTAGCTTCATTCCTTGTTTTTCTAAACTGTCATGGATTCAAAAAAATAGAAAAAGCAGACTACGGTATTGAAAGCTTCCATGCATTTCTGCACTGAAAGATGCATTTTATGATCTGAAACAGTTATTCTTAGGTTTTCTTGTCAAATAATTGTCCATCTCTGATCACTCTTCAGTTCTTTGAACTTATCTAGTAATAGGCACATATATGATGGCAAAGCAGTCTTTACTCAAAACTGACATAAATCAAGTAAACAGTTCTCTCCAAGTACAGCTTCAAAAACAAAGTTTTCTAAAGAGAAAAGAAACCAACAGCTTACTTCTCTAGTAAGCAGAATTTTTTTCTATTTGAAGTTATTTAACACATAATTGTATGGAATTGCAAGTCCTAAAACTTAAATTTATTATTATCAAAGCACAAGAATCAAAGATAGGTATAATATTTTTTCACGTCATTAAGTTTTCCCACATACAGCCAGCAATAGTCAAGGACTCCTCCGACACAACAAAATGAAATGCAAATATTCTGGCTATCAGATCTGTGAGTGAGTCCTACACACTATAACCTCGAGTACACAGAAATACCAGAATACTCTGGAATTTCAAAGTTTTGTTAAGCACAGTGGGTTAAAAACCAAATGCATATTTATATCAGACCTAAATACAAGGCTATCAGTATTCAAAAAAACCAATAAGTTTGGAATTTTATTATTTAAGAAGACTGAGTAGGTTCCCCCCCCCCCCCCGAGTTGCACAAGACACATATACTACTTCACTTGAATATTTAAAATTTCTCTAAACTGCTAATAATTTCTCAAGAGTCAACAAAAAGAAAGGTTGACCTAAGCATTTTCCACTATTATGCTGTAAACTAAACAGTCAATGCCTATCTACAAAATCTTGTGTATCAGATCAAGCAGAGTACAATATTTCTCACAAAGTACCACCAGATAAGTTCTCCCTTCTAGTTTGCTATAGGGCGTACTCAAGGACTCTTCTATACTGACCACAGTCTTTCCAGCTTCCTCTCAGTTTAATCTGTGATTCCCTGGTGGGCACAAGGCTTTAGTTCTTGCTCTTGAACTTCACTAGTTAGTTGGATTCCTTTGAAAGGAAGGACAACTACATAATTTTATTGAGAAATTAGTTCCTCACAGGTGGAAGTTCAAGGCATTATATGACTTTGTACAGCATGCTACATGCAAAGGTTTTACTTTTAAAAGAAAGGCTGCTACGTTTAGAGATCTTGACTGTCTTTTATATATTTCAGTTTAAAAGATTCCTTCTTCCATAGTGCACTGGTATCTTGAGAGAAAACAGCCGTGCACAATGAAAAGGCTGTTGACCCTGCCACCTGTACTGAAAGCTGTGACATACTACTCCATTTTCTAAAAAGATTATTTAATAAATCTAAGAAACGTATGATAAAAGACAGTATCCCACATTCTCACATTTCAGTTTCTGAATATAGCTTAGAAGAAAGACCTCTTTCTGCAGAAGGAAAAGAGTAAGAGTAGTCTGGGGTATTTTGTGCTTGCCTTTTTTTTTTTTAAAGAAAATAGAAATTTTATTATAGTTTTAATTTTGTCAGAAAGGGGGTAGATTAGGGAGTTCAAGCATGTTCTGTCTCTTCATGGTCATATTCTCAATTTCTCATACCTGCTAAGTTTTCACAACTACTAATTCATGATAATAACAAGGGGAAAAATTTTAAAATATTATTTTCTGATCAGCTATGTAATCTGGTACTAATGAGTTTATTATTAGTAGATCTTCTTTGATAAAGCTAACATTTGTACTGTAATCCATCTGCTTTTCAGCTAAACACATTTCTAAGTTCCAGTGCAAATCAACCTGTAGAGCTATCTTCTCTCAAGCACCTTGTTAGAGACTCGATGATTATTAAAAGCAGCCAATAAACTTCACATCTGTATTTAAGTGATTAAGCTGGGAAAGGCAATGCAGAAAACAGCAAATACAGAGCACTGACAACAGAAAAACACACCAAATATGGTCAAGTTTCTTAATAGAAAGATCTTCCTTCTTTGCCAGTTCAGCTTTACTAACAGTCCTACCCCACTCTGTTTCCTTGCCTGTGGCCATCACAGTCTCGTTACCGCCTGTTCTTTCCCTCCCTTTATATAACTAGACTTTCAACACTTGGCACTTTCAACTTTGGCTTTCAACAAATTGGCAATAAACTCCAAATTTATCAGTTCATCCACTTTTTTTTTGGCTTGCACAAAGTTTACACAAGATAAGAGATACAAAGGATAAGGACATTAACAAAGGATGCACAGGGAAAAAAAAAACCTCAAAGGATTAATAAACTTTTCAGCCCTTAAAAAAGTAGCATTACAGAATTCATTTACTGTATTACTCACTCATGCTGGACAATTACCCAAGAAGATATTTTTAAGGTCATTGCTTATTTTCTACTTGACGATATATTCCCAAGTCTAACATCACAACCAGTTGACAAAACAAGCATTTAAGAAAGAACAAGAACTTCAGAAATATAAATAATGTAACAGATTAGTTCTGAGGCAAGAGATCATCTTTTCAAGCAGCCATTCTTGTTTATAAGGAAAAAGAAAAGCTGAACATGGAAACAATTTAAGTTAGTGCTACACATAAAACTTTGTATCCTTTAAACATAGTTGTCAAGAGACCATTAAAGATTAATACACATTTTCAAAGGCATTATCTAAAATTTTTTAGATCTGCTTGGAGATTAGTTTCAGATTAAGTGCCACAAACAACTTCCCACCTTTTGCTTTACAAACCAAAGATAATTTCATCAGTTCACTGTAAGAGATGCTAATCTACATTTCTGAAGAATTAAATTAGCATTTTCAGAATTTGTCTCCAAGCACACACACACAAAAAATCCTTATGTTTTACAAACCACAGAAGAGCGCTGAAAGAGCCCAGAACAGTTCTCCTAGTATTATTCCTAGCAAGTACAAGTAAATAGGTTATTTTTGTCATCTTACCAGAGTAACTAGAAATGCGCTGATTGTACACGCTGCCTGACAGAGTGCACTGTATTCTTCAAGTAGGAGTGAGATGAACTGATGTGCCTGTGGTGGCCCTTGTATTGCTAATGTTGATGCCACTTTAGATCCCAGTGACAAGTGTCTGAGCAGACGAACCTTCATTTCAAGCACGTATTCTCTAGCTTGCTGTTCCAACCGTTGGTAAAGCTGATATGGGTCTCTTTCACAAAGCCTATATTTTTAGAATATTTGTGGCAATAAAAAAAAATAAAGATATGTAATCAACAAATTTCACCATCCTAAAAATATTTACCAGATACTGTTATCGTCAAACAGAAACAATGGCTAGGGTTTACAGAACTACTATAAACCTGGGAGAACACAGTCCAGTTCCCCACTTTTACACTGTGGAACTTAACTCCTGTGTAGCTGTTATACACCAAGGCACAAATTAATTTTGGATCTCAGTATTTCACTTCAACTTGTGAGATAAAAAAATCTTTACTCAATTTGCATACAACCCTATAGACAACCTAAGCTCTTCAGATGAGCTTCTTTACAACTTCTCCACGTTCTTACATACAGCCCATACTTACATGTCCCAGCTGGAACAGCCAGACCTACGCCAAATAAATACCCTGTAGAAGGGCAGGCATTTACCTCAAGCCATTAAAAGAGTTTGACCTATTAGGCAGCCAGCCAGAACATGCCTAAATACATACTAACCAGATTGGACTTGGTGACTGCTTGGTTGCTCAGCTGAGCTGAAAGAAGACAGTTGGGTTTTTTTTCGTTATACAATTACCAAGCTTTTAATACATGCATTCATGAAGCTCCTTCTCACCTTCATTGGGAGTTCTTTACCCCAAGTTGCAGATCTTCTGTACAAGGACATTTTTTGCATCTCTTACTAAAGCTGTGCCACACTATATAGGAGAAGTGTGGGATTCACAGAGCCACAGAGAACATCCTTCAAGGAGTATGACTTAGGCACTGTCACAGTAGAGTGCTCTAACTGCAATAATTAGAAATGCCTGGTGTATTTTTTTAATTATCATTTTTTAAAATCTAGAATAGAGACAAGAATTCATGTCTCCTTTGTCCCACAGAAGCACACTAACACTGAATCTTCAGAACCATACTGCCCTCCATGCACTCTATTCAGCCACTCAATGTCTGCAAGGGTTGTCAGGGCTTCCTGCTAAGGACCACGTACAACTGGGACAAGTCTGATTCTCTTACAAATAAGACATGAGTTTGACCTGCCTCACATAGAAGAAAAATGAACATGATGGCTGCTTTGAAGCATTTCAGAATGAAATCGTAGCATTTAAAGTCCTGTGCATGGAGTTTAAGCACTTGCCTCAGGTTTTTTACAGCACAGGGCGGTCAGGAAGAAGTAAAGGATTTGGTAACTGCTTAAATGAACAAGTCTGCCTCTGCTGAGGCTCTTCCCTCACCACTCACAGAACAGAGTGCTATCATATTGCCATAAAGTGCTCCAGCATACAATTGGGACAGTTCCTCGCACCACTACTTATTTTCAAGTACAAAGACCAGACAGCCCATTTCTTGCCAGCTACGTCTCACAGAGCTGAGCATGGAATGAGGAATTTCTGCCCTTTTAACATAGATTTACTTGGCCACTGCATGATTTTTGCCATGCCACCTACATGTTTTGTTTGGGGTCTTTTGTGTTTTGTTTGATTTTTATACTTTCAATACCTGCATTGACTAGCTCTGTTAAAAAATTTTGCATGACATTTGCACCACAGACTGGACACAGACTGGTGTCTGCTCAACCACAGTATCCTAATTTTATTTCATACTTTGAAGACCATGAAGAACTTGAACAAATGAACTAAAACATATTGACATTTAAGGTTTCCTTGTTTGAGATCCTGTTTTTGCATTTGTATTTTAATAGTCCTTCTCAAAACTGAAAAACATTTCTAGAGAAATCAAAGCTCCTAAGCACACAAAGGTACACAGTATGTGTTCCAATTTCCAAAATTTTCCCATTAAAGAGAAACTGCATAAAAATCAACAACCATCTTACCTGTGATTCAGTTCTATACTGTGCAATATTTAAGCATCTTTGATTTCAAAACTTATGTTGCACGCTTTGATCACTTACGTAAACAAAGCGTGACTAACAGGGAGGCATACTACATTATTTACTTTTACACAGCGCCTGTTCAAAATCAAACACTCAGTCTTTATGTAACAGAAGTGCAATAAGCTTATTTAATTATCTGTGAAGTCTGCTTCAGGAGTAGAGTCATACAAAGAGCAATGCTAGATAACTATAATTTTTCAGAAGTTTCTTTACCTCACCAGAATTTAGCTTCAACTACAAACTCCATTTAAGAACTATAGTTGATCAGATTGGTCAGACCTTCGTGTATGACCCAAAGACAGCAACTAGTGTGGGGCCAAGGAATAAGACAGAAACTGTGATGAACTTCCTGGAGCACTTTAAGGACAGTCACACTGTTCTCAAAAGGGAAAAACCCACAACTGAGGATCTCATTAAGCACATCTTCAATTTCACACCTAGAAAAACTGTAATTTCAACTTCTGAAATTAGAAGTTCTTGGAATCTACCTAAGCTAGTGATCAAGGGCCAATATTACTTTTTTGGGGCCAAAATTACTTTTTTTTGTTTGTTTGTTTGATAAGTCTCTTCTAACTGTTACAACGACACTAAGATGAAGCACTAGTATAACTCACATCTGTTCAACAAGGTAAGATTTTCACGTGGGCCCATTCAAACTAAACACATTCAAACAAGTGTTGTATTAATAATAATTTTTCATGTTTTTGAAGACTAATATTTTAGGACCCCTTCCACAGTCTCAGAATTGTCAGAGTTGGAAGGGACCTCTAGAGATCCTCTACTCCAAAATATTAATATTTGTATTGCAAATTTAATAGCTTCCTATGCATTCAATCTAGCATTTAAAAATCCTGCTGAAATGGCATCAACTGTTCTGCCTTTTCCTTCTAGCAGACACAATCATTCCAAGCCACCAGACTTACAGATGGTAAATAACATCGTATTAAAAAGCAATATTCCAAAGAACTTTAAAACTACTTTTGAAAATTCTCTCAGCAAATAACAGGTATTTTTCAAAATACTATACCTATCCACCAGCTCTTTCATTCCTTCTTTATCTGGTACCAAAGATTGGTCTTGGTCATCTGCCAAAGGGGTCCCAGCTTGGCGATATATACACCGAACCATGTATCTTACTTCTGACCAGTAATTTTGAAGCTGCTGAGGTTCACGTTCAGGCTCTGCTGAATTTTCTCTGCAAATGACAAAAGTAATTTCTCTGTACATCACACAGGTGTATTGATTCCTACTATTCTGAAGATGCTCTTCAAGAAAACCAACATGTATCTGAAAATGCCTAAAATAAAGCATGAAACTGGATGAAAGCTGCCACCCCTAAGTTACTGTTATTGTCAGATACACCAATAAATAAGCTACAACACTACCGACAGTGACTACAGGCACCATGCTGTTGTGTTTGAATTCAGTTCTTACCTGCGCTCATTACAGGCCTCGCAGTTGCATGCTATGTCTGAAGGAGAGGAATTGCTAAGATCTGCAGCAGGTACTGTCTGTGCACCAACAGTTATTCTTCCTCCTCCTACAGATTCCTGCTGTGATCCACTGTTTCCAAGAGGCATGTGCAAAAGGAAATCTTGGCTCTTCAAGGAAAAAAAATACAGGTATCCTCCAGTTTATAAGGCAGAAATCTTATATGTTAACATATAGGCAAATATTCGTGTTGCAATTCTTACTGCTGAATTTATTTCAGGAGGACACTCAACTAGATACAAAGAATATACCTTCAAAAAACCCAAAAAATGCAAAAGATGGACTGAAAAAAACCAAGGACCTAGTTTCATTTCTAATAACCAAAGTATGTTGCTTATAATTATCACCTTTATGTACTCCAGCATAAACAATGAACTAAGCTAAAGGAAGGCTTGCATCATCCATGATTAATCATAAACTAGTAATAACTCTTCAGTCTCTTTGACAGTATGTTTGGCTTGTATAGTTTAACAACCCCTTCTAGCAAAAAGGATAAAATCTCATTGTTTATAACAGCCAGACACACTACTTCACAGTAATGGATGTTAGAAAGCTGCTGTCATTGATAATAGATGCTACCTCCTATGCACGGTGCTGCTCAGTACTAGCAGATGACAAACCTCTCGAGGCTGCTGATATTTTTGGTCTCCAGTCTCTCTCCCCTGTCTGTGCTCCAGCCCCAGTACATACCGTGCTTCCTTCCTGCATCTTGGCCAGGTTGCCACCAACCTTCTGTGGCACCAGGTGGAGAGGTCTCCCACTTCAGGAGCATGACTGAAGAGGGTTTGGGGTTTTTTTTGCTCCAGTTCCTGGAGCAGGATGCAGACACAGGTCAAAACCAACTGCTGCCAACAGCAAGATGAGCTACTAGGGATGGTGCCGTGGCAAAGCAAACCAGGTAATGAGAGCAGCAGCAACTTGAACACAGGAGCATCTATAGCCCTGGCTTGCAGCAACCAATAAGATACTTTTTTTAGTTCATTTGGGTTTTTTCCTCTAATTTTCTCTAATTTGGCTAGCCACCTGATTTATCCAGTTGCTTTTTTAAGTCAGGCTTCCCAACTTTGAAAATCCTTTTGCTGTTTGCTTTTAGAATTTCCTCTTTAAATAAAAGTTGACAAATTAAAAAGATAAACCAGGTGAAATAAAAATTTGCAGTATCTGTAACTGAACAAAACATTTAGGAAGCAAATCCCTGCACTTGCAGGACACATCTTTTCTTTACTAGTTCATTAAGCAGAGCTTAAATATGGCAATAATTTTGACTCAACTGAACAATGTGTCAATCCTGCTACACTTAGAACTCTCTATGACAAGTTTATCATCAGACTACCAGTATAATTCCCTTAAATCTTATCTATTTTGATTAATTTTACTAACCCTTGTTAACAGCAAGAATATCAGTAAACACTAGTTATATACAAGTGTCACATGAAAATTTTTCTTACAAAAAAAACATTAACTGTGCTTTTGACATGAGTTTAGTAACTCTATACAGAGTTTAAATGCACTATGCCAAGACAATCTTTCTTCACACTGATTTATTTACTGAAATAAAAATCTGCATGTGCCTATGGGCATGTGCACAGTCTGTTAGCTCTCTCTAAGGAGATAGCAGCTGGAATCTGTAGTGCTGCCAGTTATCTGAAGCACGTAGTTTCCCAGATCAGTTGTGAAGATCTGGTTCTGCAGTATAGCATAGTCTACTTGTACTGGGGTTTTGCTGGAGCTGTTAATGAAAATTAGCTTTTTCTATCTTTCTGCTACACTGAGCACAGTCCTTATGTGAGGTTGAATTCTCAATTGAAAACATATTTTAACAATTTAGAGAATTATCACAACTTGAAATATTAGCACCATGCATTAAATCAGTGTTTATTGTGCTACACAAACTAATACTGATATATGCATACTATGCAAAGTTGTGCTTCTTTACTAAAAAAAAAACCAAACTAACCAAACACTAAAGAAAAGACAACAAAACTCAGAGACATGCAGGAAAGTCCAGTGCAACTGCAGTGACTCAAGAGCAATACTGGAAGAAGGAAAATTCAAATAGTTTCCCTCACAAAGGGGGGAAAAAATACATATGAGCAGGCAGAGAACAGAAAAAAAGTGTAGTGAATTAAGTTGCCTTGGTAAAAGTAGAAGAAATAGAATTTAAGTAAAAGGGGAAAGGACAAAGTATGAGATCCAATAAATTAAAAAGGCAAGGAAAAGGTTAGAAATAAATCCAAGCCTTGCTTTACTCAAAAATCCAAAACTCAGAATGGGAATTCCTTAGTTTTCGAACAACTTGTCTGTTCGGTTTAGTTCACAGGAATCCCAACTCAAAATCTCCCAAAATACTTTCTAAGCATTTACAGTTTAAGTGGTTCCAAAGCACAAAGTACCATTCAGCCCACAACACATCTTCTTAGTCTACTAAAGTGCTTCAACTTACCACAAGAGATTGCTCTATCGTTGCATGCCTCTCCTCCTTTTCGACTGTTCTTCGACAGTCTGGGCACACCCACAGTGGAAGATGCAGCATATTGTTTGCTTTTGGAGATGTGGAAAGTGCTGTTTTGCTAGAATTTTTTATTCCGCTCTCTGAAAGCGAAGTATCTTTTCGTTCACTTCTACATAGAAGACAATGCTCGCCAGTTGTATATGGTGCCCTTTGGCCCAAGCCAAAGGTAAATGGTGTCTACAAACAAGTGTTTTGATAGATAACTGGTTATTCACAGAAAACATACCAGAGAACATACCTTATTGTGAGATTTAAAAAAAAAAAAACAAAACAAAACAAACTGAACTCACATATTTTAACGGTCACTATTAAATGGTGACTATTTAGGGTGTCCCAAGATGAAAATCTAGATCAGTCTTGATACCCACTTGGCAAACAATTCTGATTATGAATACTCTCCTATTTAAAAAGTAATGTTTTCAGGGAGCATGGACTACAGCCTTCTGCTTTAAAATAATCATTCATCCTAGACGCAATAATCTATTAAGTAAAATAAAAGAAGGATAGTGTAATTTTTTTTACTGTTGTTATTCTTACAAATAGAAAGGAAAATAACTGCTCTTTGAAGTTCCATGTCACCTCCTTTAATACTAACCAAAACAAAGACTCAGCTAAGCTTGTTACAAAATAAAAGCTTAACTCGTTTTTAACAAAAATCTATCAGTAGGGTCTTAAAATCCTCTACTAGCTATTGAATAAAGTAGACTTGGTAACTTATGAGGACAGAAGCAGTTCAAAAACTAATTTCTCTTCCAAGATGCTACTGTGCATGAAATTATGGTTCAGCCACAAAATGCTGATTATTCACTAAGACTGATACTCAAAAACATGTCTAGCAACACCAACAGAACCCAACGTCACAAGACATCAGTGAAGTTACAATGAATGTAACAAAACATCTTGCAGTAGCAGAATCACAGATTTGCCTGATTATATTACAGTAATATGGAAAGAAAAACTGATAATGGTAGCTATAAGAAAAGACACACACTGAATTCATCTCCACAACTATCACTTATTTTTCAGATGTTCACAAGAAATTTAAGAGGTTTTGTAGGAACAGCTAATCTCTTTATTCATCAATGCCACTTCAAGAATTCACACTTAAGCACCGGGGCAAGAAAAAGAACACAATTTCCCCAGGTATCTGCTGCAGGTTTTCAGAAAACAGTCTCATGAAGGAAGACTCACTCTGCCTCCTAAACAGCTGTTCGTACAAGCAGAGATTTCTCTAATTAGATATTCTTGGCTGACCTGAGCTCAACTACAGATCTTATTAATTGCCTACAAACCCTGCATGCAGGAGGCCATAGCTGCTCATCCCCTTTGCCCTCAAAGTTTCCTTGTTTTTTGAAGCCAGAATTAAGTCTCTGTTGGAATGATGATGACATCTTTAGAGCTACTGCAGACAAATCCTTACGAATATCATCTCTAAGACATCTTTCAACATGTATGAAATGCAGAAGACAAAACCATAACAGTTTAGAAGTTAAGACAACCTGACACTCTTTTGCAAAGGTAAGGGTCATGACAAACATACTGCAGTCATGCTGCAAGGACTTTTTGAAAATAAGTCTTATATGTGCATTTTACTTAAAGCTGCACCACGATCATTAAAAAAAGCCATGGCAAATACAGCAGGAACAACAATCTTAATTCTGGCCAACTCACAGACTCAGTAAACCCCTACAAATCTCCCAATTGCACCTGCATTTACAACAGATTTGAAGTTCAAATCTGAGAAAGCACTTGGTTCCTAGAAATGAACTGCTAAGAATGAAAATTTCTAAGCAGTTTATTTCTAACAAAATTGACAGTTAGAACCTTGACAAGACCTAGACCATAAGCATCTCCGAATCCTGTTATGGCTTTGTCATACTGAAATTAGTAAGAAACTGCAATTCATAGCTTTATTTAAAAGATGAAAAATGAAGTGACTGTTCATGCTACCCTTTCAACAGCAGCAATAAAGTTCTCCTGAATCAGATGAGCTTGGAATTAGGTCACATAATACATTTATATGTGCATTCAGTATAATCGGAGCAAAGTGTACACTTTAAGAAAAGCAAGATTTTTTTTTTTCCACTAGTCAGGCTTCAAAAAAAAAGTGCGATGCATCTCTGCAAGAAAACACCCTATCTCACTTTCTCTCTGAAAGATGTTCAGATAGAACATTCATAAATGAAAGCTGGAAGTAGGACAAGCCGAAACAGAAATAACTGCATCTCTGCTATGTATTTAGATACGTTTCCAAGAATAACTTTATTACCATAAAACTGCATAGCTTCTTGTACTTCTATGCCCAATTTCAAGCTTATTATAACAATAAAAATTGACTTTAAAAATAGCTTTCACTGCTTTTTAAAGCTTTAATAATGAAGTTATCAGAAACTGACCTCAATCAATTCCAATCTTAAACAGATGTGCAGATCTCTCTGAACAGTTTTCTCTAGTATGTTTAATATTAAGAAATTCTGTTATTATATACACCCACAAAATTTGGCAGCACATACCTGAGAAACACCTGTGAACTCTGATCCAACAGAACTGTCTGTAAACTGTGTACCATTTAGCGAAACCTGAAAAAAATTAATAGTACATTGTTTACAGGAGTTGAGTATTAAAAAAAATTAAACAAAGCCTTCCCCTTTATCTGAGAGTTGATAAAACAGCTTTTGAATCTGAAAGTTGATAAAACAGCTTTTCAATCTTGAATGACTGTTTGACTCCAGATATGGAAAGCCCTTTATCTTTTGTAATAAAAGTTCTACAGATGAAAAAGTTTACAATTTATGTCTTGTAAACTTTTGCACGATAGCTGTTTTATGAGGAATACAACCCTGAGATGAAAGAATTGATACAGGAAAAAAGAAAAGTCATAAACATCACTACATTTTTCCTTCTGTATTTGATTGCTTGCATTTAGCTTTTAAAGTTCTATTGTGAATCGAGACAATTACCACAGATTCTTGCCTTTTGAAAGTTGAATACAATACTGCTTAGAAAAACATGCAGTGTTAACCAAAAAGACTCTTCCACAGCAAGCCTCCAAATGGCACTCTGCTATTCTGCTACAGCAGCTTTTTTCCTGCCCCAGGTTATAATTCATACAGAGACTTCTCAGCTCTCTTCTATACCGTGTTTCTCCACGAGTGTTACAGAGACTACACCAGATATCAACGAAGTGCCTTTCACAAGCCCCAAGTGTTTTCATACAGAATCATTTGAAGACACTAAAACAAGAGTAAAGTGAAGACAGCATAAAAATTCAAGTCAATGACAATGAAGAGCCCAGGATCACACTGATTTGAAAATGCATTTGATTTTAAAAAAATAAAATGGGAAAGAGGAAATAAAGACAATCAATGACTATTTTTCATCCTCTTGAGCACCGGTTTATCTGCTGAATTTCATATATAATTTACCTCATGCCTCTGTTCCACCTTTCATATGTTTTTGCTAAACTCTTTTTGCTCTCCAGTTTTCCACCTACTACTGCCTGATGTTAAAGTCTCTAAGACTATTCTGAAGTCTGATACAGAAACCAGCCTGTTTCATGTAGGAACATCTTCATCTTGTGTGTTGGAAAACACTTTCACCTTGCTACCAAACCAGAACCTCAAACTCAAGCCTCCTTCAGTGCAAGGGAGCATCCTTCAGTTTTACACACCCACAGAATTACCAACTGCTCCGTTTCAGAGCCAGTGAGATGATGCAAAGTCACTGTCTTCAGCCAGATTTTTCAAAGGCAAAGTGAAGATGTAACAATCATCAAATCACTGCTCAAGTACGTACAAATAAGAAATCACAAAACTTCACTTACATATTCTGTGTTAACTTTCAAGAAAAGTTATTTGAGAAAAACCCTCTCATCCACAGGTCAAGCATCTCAGATCTAAAATCATGGAAGTAAAAATGCTGATCTGGAACAAGTTCCTTATTTTATTCAGCCACTTTGCAAAAAATGAAAAAAATAAAAGGTCTTCCGAATTAAAGAAAGTAGCCTTCACCAAGAAAATAAATTCTCCAGTACTAAAAGGTCCACTGGTTATTGGCAACCATTTACCTTCAAGAACAAAGAAACCAGTGAGAAAGTTTAGAATGAAATTGTTATCTGCAGCTCAAAAAAAAACTTGTTTGAGGAAATTCAGAAAAGACAAGTTCATGCAAAAACGTTAGCTATTCATTAAAAGAGTACATTTACCTTCTCTACATTGAAGACAATGATAACAAGAAATGCAAGAGCTGTCACATTTAAACATGCAGATATTGAGTGACCAATCTGAAGGCAGTCAGAAACATCACAAAAACAGTGGGAGGTTTCTGTTACCCACTAAATGTCACAGGATGGCAAGATAAAATACTAAACATCAGGAGAGACTGCTTCATGGAACGAGTTATCGTGCTACTAACAAAAGAAAAGGCATCCCTCGATCCTAAGCACTGTGCAGATTGCAGTTCAGAACATGAGTGTAAACCCCCCAGAATCTAGTGGTAACCTAAATATCTGCAGGAGAAACAAACACCAAGCAATTTAAAAAAGCAGTGAGCCAAATAGGAGAAAACTTAAAGAGAATCATAAAACAATAAGTGCCTGTGGGCAATGAGATTTAAGACATTTTATGTGAGCCTTAGAGCAAATATAAATATCACAAAAAGGACTTAAGTGGGGCTGAATAACGACATGACAGGCAAGGGAAGGAGATGGCTAAATAGCACATTAGAGAAAACATTAAAGGAATCTTGTAGAAGTTGGTCCAAACAGGGCTTAGACAATAGGAAGCTAAAAACTGAGAGAAAAAAAATGAGACAGTTTTACAAATAATTTAAGGAAGGCAGGGGAAAGGCTGGGGGAAAGAAGGGAAATATAAACCTTAAACTAAATCCTTTTTCAAGGCACATGAGGAGCAAGGAAGAGTAGGGAAACTGTCAGGATCTCTAAGTATGTAAACAAATAGATGCATTAAATAAACTCTCAAACAAGCTAATGTCATGGCAGAAACGCCAGATTTATTCTTTACATTTTTATGTTCTCTAAGGAAGAGACTAAAGATATTCTCCCAGTGAAAGACTTCTTTACAAAAGATGCATTAGAGAATTTGTTTCAAAGCAAAGGACTGCTAGAAAAAGAGTATGGAACAAATGGATGACCCATAAATTAACAAACCACCAAGAGCAAATGACATTCAGCCAAGAGTCATAAAGCAGCTCAAGGACCTTATAGTTGCACTAATAATTTTAGTATGTTAATGCTTGCTTTATACTTCACCAGTACTAGATGAGCAGAAGATCTTTTTTTGGTTTTGTTTTGGTTTTTTTTTTTTTAATATTTACTTATTAAGCTTTCAAAGGAGATCTAGGAAATTGTAGTTATCCAAACTCTGTAGCAAGAAAGTGCCCAAGATGACAAAGCTAATAGCACTAAATTCTTCATGCTCCCACAGAGACTGGAGGACAGCAGAAGGACCTTACAATATCTAGTTACGGGGCCATATGTTGACAGATAAAATTCTGTGTGTGGATTTCAAGTAAAAGTGAAAAGCTTCTGACCTGAAAGAAGCTATCACTTCTGGACAACCCTGATTATTTTTTTTTTTAATTGAAAAAACCTTATTTTTACAGTCCTGAATATCCCTTTTAGTTATTTTAAACTTTTATGTTTTGATAAACTACTTTGTGAAGCAAAGTGTTTGAAGGAAGGCTGACATGGATCAATCTCTGCATGCACTCTTCAACATAACTGAAACTGGGAGCAGGGGGAAGAAAATAATTCTGTTCTTTCTGAGAGTGTTATTTACAATAGAAGAGAAGTTACTGTTTTTCTTGCAAGCTGCTGTCACACTTATTCACCATCTCTAAAATGCTTGTTTTCTGGAGAATAAGGCATACACTATTGTGGCATAATATAATTCATATCAGGAGGTATGAAGAAAGTAAGAAACACAGCTTAAAAATACTTCTTGATTTAACCTGAACGACCCTGAAGAACCAGTTGAGCAACTGGAACATAAACACCCAAAGACTGCCAAAATTTGCCACCTTCAGTAGGCTGAGTGACATATTACTAGACAACACACCCCCATCTTTCTTGCAGCTGAAGCCTGGTGAAGTCACACCAACACCATGGAAGTCAGAGTGATGCAATGTCTCAGGAGAAGAAATCACAAGGAAAAAAAAATTATATTTAATTCATCATCACTGAACCTTAAGCAGTTCAACAGAAATGTGATGCTCCAAAAAAAAAAAAAAAAAGCAGGATTTAATAAAATTTCTCCTGAGGGAAAATAGCTAAAAAAATATTGCACTGATTTTCTCATGTGCATTAGGAAAAATATAAACTAGAAAAAAACAAATCTTACCAAGAGACAATTAAGGTTACACTTCATTCTACAAGGTCCTACTATAACAAAGGTATTCCATACCACTTAAATTAATTCCCTTATTTTTATATAGGGAGGTGAAAAATTAAGTTTATTGAAACATCTGAAACACATTTTCTCTAAGTGTCTGAGTAACACTGAAAAAACCTACTGCACTTAACCCTGGCTACCCCCGCAAAACCCAGCAAGATGTCTTGTCTGTGCCACTTGCTCTCCTGCCTACACTTTTTTTTGCCAAAACACATTTGCCACAGCTGTTCTGTGCTAAGCCTTCTCTCAGGCACTGGGAGTCAGCGAGCACACTCAACATGGCTCTGGGGCTTCACAGGGCAGCTCTGCCTCCCTTCCCACCGCTGCCACCCAGTGCCGCTTGGGAGGCGGCAATCTCCAGTGATGCTCACTGGTGAAGACCTCCCTCTCCACAGCCCAAGTGAAGCTTTGACTTGGGTGCTCTCCAGTTGCAGGCTGAGCTGCTCCTCTCCTCTCCCAGGCACAGCTAAATCGGTCACAGAACTGCTGCTGGCAGATGACTGATGCTTACAAAATCCTAAGTGATTTTCAGATATGAAGAAAGATTTCTTTATGCTTCCCGTTTTAAGAGACAGAAAGCTATCTGATTTCTTTAAAGTGAAAAATCAGGATTCTTCCTCCCTCATGCCAACTGATTTAAAGATAAGCCATTGTGGAAGTCAAATGCATGCATAGAGAGAGAATGAAGATAAACGCATGACAGACGGGTTCAACAGTAGGTAACAGACAAGATAAGATGTAGGACATCTCTGGACCAGTAAGACCTGGAAAGGCATATGGGAGAAGAATTATTCTACACATGCACCATAGTTCTCCATTCATCTCATACCAAAGACTGTCAGACAGGACAGCATGCTGGCCAGACCTCTAGCATAGAAACGTTTTGAGGGTTGTTTGCTACAAACATTGCTCCTGGACATTGTCAGTATGGACCATTGTCTCTGCAGTAACAATAGCCTCTGCTATATTACAGCACTGAAGAGATACTACGATATATAAAACAGCAGTAAACTATCAACACTTAACCCTTCCTTAAATTCACATTATGCATAGTTAACATCTGGTACAGCCAGTTTTTCAGAGGAAGAGCATAACAGATCTACTTGGCAGCATCATCACTCTCACCTATGCGATTTCATGTACTTCAACATTCACATTACTTTTCATCTGCTGTACTTCAAGAAATCCGGGAACATTTTTAAGGCATTGGAAGTAGCCATCCAAGAGACTAAGCAAAATACTGTCTGGTTTCTCACAGAAACAGTTGTCTTCGCTGCACTCTGGACAGATCAGTTCCATGCACCACATGACAGGGAGAACAAAATGCTACAAACCCCAAAAGATATTAACTACGGCAAAAATGAGGCAAAAGAAAGCATGTGCCTAATAAAGCCGAACATTACCTATACTACAAAGAACATTACCTATACTACAAAAAAACCCCAGCGTATTCCATTTTTTTCATTAAAGCAGTTGTTATTAAGAATGGTCTAACACTGAAAGAAACTGTCCAGGAAGATCTTGGAATCAGATAAATGATCACTCAGAACTACATACAGGAACCCTCTTCAAATGGATGACCACCTTCCTGGTGTAGCTATGGGTGCATTTATGGTCAATAGGGACATGGCCAAGGAACACAGAAGTCCCCTCTGACACAGGGGGCCCGGAACTGCTGCTGGGCTGGCCCGGGGTGACCCGTGTCCCTGTCCATGGTCATGAAAGTCACACGCCAAAGGGGCGGGAGAACAGGAAATTTCTCTAATAGAAGGTAAGGTAGAAGTCTAAAGATTTCTTATTTTCCATTGTTAAATAATCCCCCCCAATAGTACTTGAAGTTTTGCACTAAGAGGGAATGTCCTTATAGAAAAGCATATTAAAATTCTATTTTAAAAAAGATTAAATTTAAGACTTGTCTTCCTAGCACTGGAATATAGAGAGTGCAAAATTAACATGCCCAACAACAGGCTGGAAATTAATCACCAATATGCAACCCACTTTCAGGTCCACCAGCATAGCAATGCTCACGAAATTCAAGCAGCTGAGTTTATTATTATTTTTTAGAGAAGAAAATTCTTCTGACAACAGTTACACAAAATGTAATTCCAAACAGCTTTTAAGCTTTTAAACATTTGGTAAACGTTTGGAGAAAGGAGAAAAAGGTAAATTGGTAAATGTTTGATTTGCAACAGTGAGAAGTTTGGAGGTTCTTACTTCCAAACACAGTAGTGATTTAGGACAACACATTAGTGAAACAAACTTTCAGGGGTAGTGGTGTGTGTATATGAATGAAGACCTCCAAATAGTTTCAATAACTAAAATGATAAAAGATGAACAAACTACCATAGTATCCCATCCTGATTTAGAAACAGGACTGCTTTGCTTAAGAAATTGACATTATAAACACTTAAATTTTTAATGAGGTAGTCACACATCTCTAGTGACACTGAAGAGAATGCAGTTATTCTTACACGCTTGCTTGCCAGACTGTCTCAGTATTATATGAGAGACACCAACCAAGAAAGTGAGTCTTGATTAGCTGTAAACATCACCAACAGGGAAAGCTGTGAAGGTTTCCTACACAAAAAGATCCTTGTTTAAACTAAGGATGCCAAGTACTAAGTAGAAACCAGAGAAGGCAAAGACACGGTGATAGTAATTAAATTTTAAATATACACATTAAAGCAGTCAACACTTGATCTGGCCAATTGATAAATTTTGCAGACTATGAATCCCTTTTATAAAGCATGCTACTTTGGGCATTAACACTCACAAACTCCTAAGTTATGCCTTCCCAGCCTAGTCTGTATTATTGCAGTGTAGTCCACACTCTTGAGACAGGAAAACCTTTCAATGAAAAAAAACCATATCCATAAACAAGGCAATGATGCAATAAGTCAATCCCTTGGTCCTCTTTAAAATAGCTAATGGACTAAATGCAGTATCGGGGAACCTTTAAACCTTTACGTCAATTAACAGGAATATAGAAAAGTGAAGTCTGCAGAACAAGGGGTCCAAGAAGTGTCACAAGGCTTTTGTGACTCTCTTGATATGCAAAATTAGAAATACAAAATATGAATATTACTCTCATATAGATAAAACACCTTTTAAATCTGAAATAATTAAGCAGCAGGAGAAAGAGAAGTTACCAGAAGCTGAACAACAGCCAAGAGTAAAGCATTAGTGAGAAACCTGGCAGAGACTCAGGATGGCAGAAAGCACTGCACATGGATACAGCTAACATGTCAACTCAGCCCTTACTTAAGCTGGTACCTAATACACACCACATGTTCAATAGCTATCGTAATTAACAGAAATCATTCATTCCAGAGAGCTCAGTCAAACGTTTAACTTTGCCATACTGTTCTGAAGTAGAAATTAGCTAGAACTCCACCCAACAGCCAAGGAGCTAAGCACAACATGACTGCACACACACAGAGTCACGGAGGACATTTACAGATTTGCTGCAGAACACCACATTAGCTGTGAGATATCAGCTACGATAACCAACAGCCTGTTCCTAAAACTGATTTATGAATAATGTTGTGTGTATACATTTGGATAGGGCAGATTGGAAATCTTGTGACTGTAAAGCACATTAGCCCATGGTGGCACGCACCCTCCATCACGCTTAGGCAGCAGGAATTATGTATGCAAGGGTTAACCACAGGAAATAACCTATGAAGAGGGAAGGAAAAAGAAAGACAATGCTGGCACTAGGAAAAGATGATTCATCTAACTTGAGATTTCACACTCTTTTTGTTTGTAAAGACTAGTAAAAGTTAGAAAATGCCAAGAAGATAGAACCAGTGTTACGCTCAATTATAAACCCAAATGGTTGTTCAAGGAGCTAGCAAGGCTTTTGTCAAGTAGGCCACTCTTTTAGTCCTGCAAAAGGTGAAGTATGATGTTACTTAATATTAAGAACAACATATTAAGATAAACTTATTTAAAAAATTTAAGATTAATTTGGAATAACATTGATCCAAAATTAAGTACTCGCTATCCAAGCATCTCTACAGAAAATTCTTTGAAGAAAAAGGGTTTCTATCCCATTTGACTTGCGCTACTGCTAAAACAGTTTGTGAGATCCAGATAAATCCCTCTTTAGACAACGTAACAAATAGTTTTCTTATTTGTGGTTTTCGCCATTCTTCACATACAAGCAATATTTTAAAGACAATAATGTTAGTGACACTTCAGTTGCTATTTTAATCTTTTTGATGTATTAACACTGACTTCCATTGTTTCCCTTATGAAGTGAAAGCACACCATTACAAAATTTGACTAACCTGCACGACAGGTACTCTGAAGACTTCCCTTCTTCAACAAGTCATATTATTAAAACTTATCACTTGGATTTAAGTAAACACAACCCTATTATTTCCATAGCTCAGTAAAAGCTATTCCTAAAATAAATTGTTGATGTCAAATAAGCTGACACGCTGAAGGTGGGGAGACTTAATCTAGAAAGCTCAATTCACCCTGCATATAGAAAACACAGCCATCTTCCTAGGAATGACTCAAAACCTCAACAAAATTATTCTTCTCCCCACACCCCCAAGATCCCAAACCTGATTTGCTTCCTTTTCAACAGTGAAATCCCTTAGGACTTTTGATACCAAGTCAAAATGTCAAAGGAGTTTTCAACAGAAACTGAAATAATTTCAAAGGAAATACTTTTTCCACTTGAAGCCTTTACTATAATAGAAGTTCAGTCTAGGGAGAGGAATTACTAAAATAGCAAGTTGCAAGCGTATACTGGACTTGTTCAAAAAGACCAATGAATTCAGGTTTAGCAAGAGTTATGAATTAAGACTGAGGCTGAGGGCGGGTGAGGAGGCTGTCCCTCTCTCACCCATTTCAGGAGATACCCTAAAACAGAACCAAGATAACAAGTCTCTACTACCTCCTGCTAAAACTAAAGTCTGAGTTACTTGCCCAACAAGACCTTACGTCAAAGAATTTTTGTAAGATGGAACTATTTACAGGCTCATCACAGGTGGTGGTGTACACAGTTTTAAAACTTCAGGTATAATATTACCTGGAGAAAGTTGGAGAAAGTTAAACGCGTTTTTATCCCCCATGGTTTGGAAAAGTGCTGTTTGTGCACTGTTAGCATCTGCTGGATCAAAAACATTGATAACTATAATAACTCAGTGCAAAAAGCACACATAATCAAGGTTTTTGTTTTGTTCTCAGTATGACCAGACACACACAAAAGCTTCAAAAAATAGAGCATGGAGGAAGGAAGTCAGATTGCACTGAACAATGCAAAATAGGAAGAAAACCAATCTTCCTTCTAGTTCTTTAAGGACTCAGGTCCTCTGAAAATAGGTAAAAGCAACTCTTTTAGAGGATTTACACAGAACTGATTACTTAGGTGCTGCATCTTTTTTTCCTTTGGGTCCTCAGAGCCAAGATACAATTCCACTCTAGCACAATAAGCAGAATAAACTGAAGCCTAAACAGCTACTTAAATTCATAAACTCATTAAATCTTGACTGACAAAAAGCTATACTCAGAAACACAGCCACCTTAAATGAAGTGTACTACACTGCAAACAAAAGTGCCTGGAACTATTACTGTAAAATTATACTTCAAAAAGACAACTTTGAAGTAGTACTTTCAAAAGAATGCAGATATTGTTATCCTGTAATGAGTTTTAAGGGAGCAACATATATATTCTGTGCCCTTCCTCCCACACATCCTTCAATAGCATACTCAATTTTTCTTTTAGCTGAATCTATCTAAAATACATCCGTCAGGAAATGAGCACCTGTTGGAAATAAGGAGGTCAGAGGTTATAGTGCCAGAACATGAAAACATTCACACACAGAAAAAAAAGTTATGATCTCTGCAGGAACTAGGAAGCATTTATAAACCAAAATTAAAAAGATGAAACTCTGAGCTTTATCCCTTTATAAGGCAGTACGATCTACAATCACTTCGCTTTTTAACTGGAAGTTAAAGCAAGATTATACCTAAACAAAAGAGTTTTCATCTATATTGTTTTATTAAACAAGGATAAATGTCTTCCTTAGACCTTAATTTGAATGATGCAGACTTAAACTATTCATTCCATGAAACTTACAGATGGATATATTATTTTCTGCCTCAACCACTGCAATAAAATCCCCTCCCCTTTTTTGTGGAAAAAAAAACAAACGCAAAACCACAAGTCTGATGCAACAACTAATCACTATCAAATAATAAGCTAAGAAAAAAAACCAATCATGAAGAAATACACAGTGCCTTTATAGAATGAAGTGTCCAGACCTCAGACCTCAGAAGTCCTGCTGTGTTCTGTAGATACTCGAAGTTGAATTCCACCACTAAAAACAAACCTACATAAGCTCTACTCGATAAAAATATCTAAGCACTGCCTGGCACACGATCTCCTGAAATTTGTGTTAACAAAAGCCGAAGACCTTCCTGAATTAATTCCTGTTTGAGTGCTTTTTCCAGAAGATATGATCTAGCATAATCCATATTTAAAGACTGCAAGTAGAAAGCCATCTGAAAGAGAATTCATCTGGGCTCAGAATCAATTAGCAAATTTTATTATTTTTGTTTACTCTCCATCACTTTTCTTCTGTTACGTATTCAGATGCATCTATCTGATGACTCACTTATTCCTTACCTTCTGAGAAACTGTGAAGAGTTAGAAGAGAGGCCCTTGGAAGTCAGGAACACAGGCAATTAGCATGATACTTTCTACTAGGTAGATGCAAGAACTGTCATTCAGGAAAAAATCCCTGCTGGATAGCAAATCATCTCCCTACTCCTCCATTTAATACTATTGTGAATACATTCAAGGACCAGGATAGTTGTCTTTTTTTATATATCCGCAAATTTTGTGCGACTAGGCATAGGTCACCAGCACAGCCACCCCAAAGGTCAATCTATCTACCTAGGCAAGTCACATGAAATTTAGCATCCTTGCATGAATACTGTTTGTAGAATATGAACTCATACTGATTTTCCTCAGTCAGCTGAGAGCTCTTATCCCTTTTCAACTCATTATATCCTCTGGAAGTTTTATCAATTTTACATTTTCTTCCAAAGCAACACAAAGGTTAATAGCATTACCACAATTCCCTGTAACCCACCAGCAATACACACAATTACACAAACCTCCAGGTTTTCTAGGACGAACAGCTGGAAGAACTACATCATCTGGGAACAAAAATACCCCTATTGCATTTGAAAGCTAACAAGCTGAAGTCATCCTTTTTTCAAAAGCAGTAAACGCTAGATGCAGTGCTATCCCAACCTTGAAGATAAAACTGCCCAGCCATCCCCATGGCACTGCACACACTCATTCTCAAGACAACATACACTTCCAAGCAACGGTTATTAATGTCATAGTGAACCTGCACTGACTGAAGTCTCTGGTGGTTAATGGTTAATTGCCTTCCAGCGGAGAATGATCACTACAGCAGAATGCAACAGATCCCTGATGCCATGAAAAGTGCCTAGGCTTGCAAGTCCCATCTTGCCATTTTATCTTCCTTTGAACCTAAACCCATCTGTCTCACATTACAAAAAACTTAAAGTATCCGAAGCACAATTTATACCAGGCTTAAATCTTTAATACGTATTAGAAAAATATGTATCATCTACCATTCTGAAATTCACACTGAATTGCGATAAATTAAAGATATTGCCCTTGGGGGAAAAAAAAAAAAACAAACGAACAACGAAAACCAAAAAGAAGCCCAAAGCTGCACTTTTATCCAACTGTTGAACTTCATTTTGTGAACTACAGCATCACTATTTGTACAAATGGGCAGCTGCAACTGATAAGCCATTTCATCACAGCATCAGAAATACAGGGAAAAAGTTCACTTCCAGAATAAACCAGAACATTTATTTTCATCATCAAAAATTAATAATTTAAATATATATATATTTAAACTTAAGGGAGGAAGACAGGATTTAGCATCGAAATATTATAGCTTCATGTCCAAAAAAAACCATGACACTTCAGCAAAGAAATGGTTAAGACAAAAAAAAAATCAAAGCCCTACATTTTGAAGTAAAAAAAGAAAAAAGTAGAGATTAAGGAAATTTGCCTACAGTAGTTTCTATAAGGTTCATATATATGTTTTGATGCTGCATTTGAAATAAAAAGCAGGAAAAAAAAAAAAAAAAGAGTTTTGTGTAAAGGTATGGACAACTTGCAAGATAAAGCAAATTTGACAACCTGGAACTAATTTAAAATCAAATTTAATATTAAGCCATGGGGGAGAAGGAGGAAATCAGGTCTTTTACTAGTTAAAGCATAGCAATTAATTATATTTAAAGAGTTTTCTGCACAGCATTAAATGCCATTCCCTAGCTGACAGGTGAAATAGCAGCAGGTATACAACATAACAGAACTAATTTAAGCACAGACAAACTTAGTCTTGAGTGGCTCTGTAATTCCCAGATGTGCAGCCACCAAGAACCCAGGCTCTCCAGGGGAAAAGGGAAGGGAAGGAAATTTTGTTGTAATTACACATATCACAAATTCTTCAGAAGCACATACCCACATGCAATACTTCCCTACTTTGTAGCCAAATATGACACAGCAGAACAGCCAATCCACCTCCTACAGAGATCCTGCCTTTCCTGTACTAGAAAGGTGTTAACATTTTTCCAGTAATTATGCAGCCACACTTGCTAAAAAAAAAAAAAGTTAACAATGAAGATGATTCAACCATTTCCTTTTCCCAGTACAACAGCCAAAAGTGTTCTGAATAGGCAGTTAAAATTCCCCAAAACTCTCTCAACTAGCCCTGACAGGTAACAACCATGCATATGCACATTTTTTCCTAGCAGAGAGTTGTTAACGATTTCATCAGTTGTTTCTGCTTCAATCCTGAACAGAAATATGTAAAATTAATAGGGTTATGCAAAAAGCCCTAAAACTTGACAGCACTTTCCCTATGAGCAGTAAGAAGTATTCATTCAAAGGCAATTTTAAGATGTGCAAGATGTTTAGGAATTAATTACTTGCTTATGTCATTTCAATGACGTAACTGTAGATGCTCTATTCCACGAATTATGTTAAAAGAAAGTTACCTCACCTGGTAACTGACAAAGGACTTAAACATACTCACTCTTGAAAAATCACTACAAAGTTAATAAAACCACAAGTGAAGCTAATAGCCATAGCAGATGACCTCAGTCCTTGCACTTCATTATGCCCAAACTGCCCAGCTCTAGATGTCCACCGTACAGGCATACATCACATCATGTGATAAGTGTCTTATAGCCACATGAAATGCACTGCTGAAACATAACACATGGTGTGTTTCAACTACCACTATGGGATAGACCAGAAATGTACTGAATTAACTGAGGAAGTATGTACAGCAACTCCTTTGACCCAAGCATCTGATAGACTGCTGCAACTTACGAAGAAACCAGACAGTCCAGGGGATTCTATTCAGCCACCCCTCATTAAAAAGCAGGGATGCTAATAACAGGAAGCCAACCATGATCCCAACATACATAACTGGAACAAAAAGGGAAAGTGGCATCTCTAAAACTTTCATCTCAAATATTCCCTGAGCCAAAACTAAATCCTGGACTGGATTTGTAGGAACAGTCGCTAACATTTCCTATACTGAGGAAGATCACAAGGAAAACATCCCAGTGTAGTAAATTCTTCACCCCTGATTGTCTTAGAAAGCATTTTTTGGTGCAGGGTTTGGTTTTTGGGGGAGGGGGTGGCGTTAGGGAGAAGCAGGAAGCAGCTGAGCTGAAACATCTGTGATTGTGATGTCTTTGAAGCAATCTATGAAGAGATTGCCAAAGACAAAAGCAGCTTAACAGCTGTATGAGAGAAAAAGGCACAAAGAACAAGCTGTCTCCTGGTCCCACCTAGGGTTGCACACTGCTCCAGTTCTTATCTGCCTCCTTCAGACCCAAGAAAGCGAAAGTGGTCATCTGGAGCAACTCCTAAAAGGAACAGAAATCACCTATCAGGTCTAACCAACAGGCAAATGTGTACCACCTTGCAGGTGTTGCAGAAGGCAGCTCAATGTTCATTCATCACACCAACTTGTGTTCATGTCTGCCTATCCACAAAGGTACTAGTGATACTCCTAAGAATGACCAAGAATGAGTCGGAAGCTTCCAATCAGCCCTCCTGTATCCTAATGCTATCAGGAACAAATTCATCCTGCACACAAACACGAGTTTAAGCATGCTCCCAGAGGACAACTTTGGATTCTCTGATCATGTGATGAGGTCCCACATGCTCATTGGTGAGAACGTAGAAGACTTCAAGGAGTTAACAAGCAGGAAGAGTTTCTGTTATGTGTTAACTTGATTGAAGAGTATTTTACACTAGGATCACAAGCAAAACGTCAGAGTCCAAAGATATGTCACAGCAAGCTGAAAAACAGTCTTAAATTAAGAACAAGTCATTATTGACACAAAGGTCATAAGAAACAAGCAACCAATCCATCAGTCTTAAAAGGTATGCATACTAAAGCATAAAAAAAGGAGCTAGAATTCTTTGAATGTGATCAAGACTATGACCTACTCCAAAAAGTCCATTCCTAGCTGGAACGCTAAACAGAAAGAGGATACAGTCAGGCCACAGGGAAAAAATAAAAATTAAAAAAATAAACAAAAAACCCAAAATAAACCAAACAAATATAAGTGCTCAGGAGTGTTATGCCCTATGGCATAACAGGATGAACAGAATGTAAGCATCACAAATGCAGAGAGAGGTATCTTGGAAGTCTACAAGTAATAAAAGGAGCAAAGCATGAGTGCTATCAAGCTGCAAATTTATGACAGACCATCAAAAACAGTGGACAGACAGATGATACCTTTTCTGAGCAGGCAGAAGAGTCAAGAAAAGCACAAAGCTTTATGTTACAAGGAACAACCTTGAACTAAGAAGCTAGGCACCTACTAGGAAGAGAACATAGCAGAACTCCAGCAAAAGGAACTTATGTTTTAAAACACAGAAAGCAACTAGAGACTCTTCCTTTAGCAAGAGCCATCAAGAAAGAAGGATTTGACAGTAAACAATTACAGAGTTTCATTGGAAGTGAACAATCAAGTCAATGGGTACTGAAGAGGGAAAGGGAAGAAGAATAGCAAGAGACAGATTTAACATCACTAAGTAACAGCTCACAAAAGGCAAGTCTAAGACAAGGAAGAGCTCAACTGACACAACAGATACAAATGCAAGAAACCAAGCACAGAATAGAATAGAAAACATAGCAAGAGAATAATGGCTCAGAAAAAGCACACAGAAAGGGAATAACAAGCATAACAATGGCAAGAGAATACAGGGGACAAATCGAAAGGGCTAAAGACACAAAATGAAATAATTCTCACAAAACAGCTTGAAGCTACTAAAAAAAAAAAATCATTCTATTACTACACTACTACTACTAAGAGACTAAGTCATCCGTTACTGAATCAAGAGAGAGAACAGATTAATGAAGAACAAGTCCTCACTGAAGTTATCAACTACAAGCAGGTGACTACTACAATTCCACAAATAAATGGGTAAAAATATCCATCCAGAGTCGACCTATTTCTGGAAATAGCTGTACTTTCATTTTTTTCCAAGTTGGCTACATCTGATAACATTCAACCAAGTGCAGAGGATTTCCTCAGCAACTATCTCAAAATCAATAATCCCATCTTTGAAAACTCATGGAGGATGCCTGAGATATCAGAAGATTAGAAAAAGGTGAACTATATAAACCCTTCAAGGCAAACAAACAACTTCACTCCAAAAAAAACCCTCCAAAAAACAACAAACCACCAAACAAAAAACTCGAAAAACAGAGAGTGAAAAGTGATCATCAGGGGCAGAAACACCTGAGGAATAATACTGGCTTGTTTACAGTTCCCACAGAAGTTACTCAGATATATTTAGACAAGCCTTTTTAAGCACTTAGATCATTCAGAGAGGACAGCCACCTTGGTTTTATCAAAAACAAGTCACGTCAAACCAGTAAACTTTGTTCCATGGCAAAGTTACACATGGGAGAATGAATAAATGTCATGATTTACTTGATTAATGTTTGTGACAGTTTTAATTACTGAGTCTTGCTCATAGCCAAACTAAAAAGCAAGATCTTGATAGAATTAGCATATATTTCCGAACAAGCGTAAGTGACCATATGCAAAAGAGGAGTCAACAAGGTCAGACTGTTGGAAAAAAAGCTAATGCTACCTTGGGACGTATAGCTTATGTGACACATGACATAATCCTTCTACCTAATACTGCTCCAGTAAGTCTCAGAGGGACAACTGCAACTCATTCTGAACACAGGTTTTGAAGGCAGACAGGAACAGCTGGAGAAAAGCCACAAGAGAACAACTACCAGACATAGACAGTATTACCTGCCAGGAAAGCCTGAAATAACTGGGAACACAGAGCTTAGAGATCAGAATACTGAGGGGAGGAAGAGCCAGCTCTCTGTATCCACAGCAAACAGAACAAGCAATAAAATGTTCGAATTGCAGCAAGAGACATTTTTATGCAATAGAAAATTAATAGCCAAATATTTAAGGACAAAGAAAGGCTGCTTGGTGAGGTTGTAGAGTCTCCATCAATTAGGTAATTTTAAGAACAGGTTAGAAAAACAAGTGACAAAAGTATGATCAGTGGTGTCTCCACTAGCCAGAAGGACAAATGAATGAAACAAAAACAAGGATGTAATGAAACTTGAAGTTAAGATTTTAGAGCACCGATAAAAGATTCTGGAATATTACACTCAGTTCTGGTATCAAACTTAAAGAGATAGTTTTAAAAAGTGCAGAATGAACCCAAGAACTACCTGAGAGACAGCACACACTTAAAATAATTGACAGTTTAATGAGCTCTGGTGATGAAAAAAGAAATCGAAGGCTAATTCTATTTCAGTAAACAAGTATCTTCACAACAATAAAACATCAGGTTCTAATGGGCTCTTTAACAAGAAAAATGCCCAAATCCACATCCAAGAACCATAGTCTACTCCGCAAGTACACCTTTGTAACAGAAAGAAATCAAAGACAGGTACACCAGTAAGATTGCAACAAAGCGCTTTTGAACCAAGTAAGCAGCGAATTCAGGCAAGCAGCTAGTCTGGCTACTTGGCTACCATGAGATTTAAAAGGTAAAGGGAGCACAGTTAAATTAGCATGGTTATGAGCAGTACTATAAAAGATGGTTGCTTGGATTTATGTCTGCTCCCTTGTCTGCAATTACCAAAAAAGCCAACAACCCTAAACTAAAACCCAACCAATACAGTTGTCCATTGATATATTAGAAGATAAAAAGCTCTATCATCAGTAGGGTCTACCTAGGACAATTCACAATGAGAACAAACAGGGCCAAAAAGCTCAACTTCCCTGGTAGCCACCCAGCTCCTGAGACACCATTGTGCTCAGCCCTCACTGCCTGCTCACCCGTCACCCAAACGCATGTTCTCATCAATGTACAACCAGTGTGATTAGGAAGAAAAAAGTCAGCCTAATTAGAAGGATAATTCCACACAGTAACAGTGGGACACAGAGCCATCCCTTATGCCTTTACATTATTTTCTGGCATTATAGTAGAGTTGTAAGCCTATCCAATGTAACGTCCCTGCAAGTAGGCCAAGTAGATCAGGATGTGTGATCACAAAGAGGACTGGCTTTGCAGAAAGAGAAGTCATCCTCCCTGTTCAGTAGGGTCAAGCAAATGTTGCTTAAGAGGAAAGGGAGAATCACAACAACGTATTAGAGGGGCAGATGCACCAGGTGCCAATAAAACATCATCTTCCAGTGAGCCTCCCATGGTTTAACAAAAGGGATTTGTGCTCTACTAAACACCAGTAAACCCCATTAAGCAGAGACACCTACAAAACAAGTAATCATCAGGCATAACACCTCCTTGACCACATATTAACACTCATTAATGGATTATTCAAAACTTTATAAAACTATATATTTATCCAAACTTTATCATGTCACAGACAGCCCCCCTACAAAATTCCCATTTCAATGAAAAAGATTAAGACAAGGACACTAAATTTTTCCAGTCATAAATACAAAATCTCAAAAGCATCAATAAAGGCAGACTCCAAAGCATCAACTTTGGTTCTTTTGCAGATCATGAGTTAATACAAACACTAAAAAAAAACCTTCTAACTTTAAAATGTTAAATTGCTCAAGCAAACTATACAAAAGAATGTATTTGTGGCAGAAGTGTCAAAGATAGGGCAATGCAAGCAAAATAAAATACTACAGACTAACTTCCTGCTATTACAAAAAAAAAAAAAAAAAGGCTTACAGGAGTCATAAAGAAATCATAGAAATTTTTTTTCTCATCAGAAGAATTCATCCCTAGCTTGGAACAATAATTAAAATGTAAAAATACAATTATTTGTGAATTATTTTTAGGCCAATAATTCAAGTATCCTCCTATTACAGCACTGCACACTATGCATAAGCTATTTCACCAAGCCAAGCCTTCATGGAAAAAGCTAACAAACAGGATGTCAACTTTTTCAGGGATTATCATAAATATTAACAGGGTTGAAAGTAACTTTCTGTAATAGATTTTTAGTGTCTTCAGTATCTGGGACTCCCCTGGTCAGGGAGATCTAACACTCATTAGGATCCTCTAAGCTTTAGCAAAAAACAGACATGGACTAACAGAGACTATTGCAGTTTAGATGTCAAATCATTGGAATTACCTTATTGATTGAGAGGATGAGCCAACCTCACTAAGAGGTAACATCATCAGATGCAACCCACTGACCTCAGAGTTTGTTTCAGAACTGGCTTCACGTTTAGACAAATACTAATTTCTATATCCTTAGTCAGAAGCCAGAAAGGCCAGCACACATTCAGACTTCTATTTGAAAGTTCTACTGGCACTTAAGGAATAATTTCTAATGGGAGATTACTGGTAATGTTTTAACAAATTCCTGGGGATCCAAACAGCCCCCTAAACTTTACACAATTCCTAGATTTTCACCTGATTATTAATTAAAACATGGGCTCAGAATGACTTTAAACATTGTCAGAAGAATATTCCTCTTCACTCTTATTATGAAGACATAAGATACAGCCAACAAGTTTTAAAAAAAAAACAAAAACCATTAAACAAGCAGTCTAAATAATATTCAAAGTATGTGTGATTAAGTGTCACGATTTCCCCATAATTCTGAAACCCAGTAAGCTAGGTCACCAATGCCACCACTTCCAAAAACATTAAATAATAATTAATATTTAACTTAGTTACTACGCAATGTTCCTCAGTATTCCTCCCACATAAGGTTTCAAATTTACAGCTAGTGGAAGATACCGTACAAGTTATGAAAACCTGTTTTCAGGACAGAAAAAAATCTTTTTTTTTTTTTTTCCCAATTGAAAGTATATGAATCTTTCTTAAAAGCAACGTATAGCTGAACATTATGGAAGCTTAATTTTGCCCACTTCTATTCCTGTGTTTCAGACTCATAGCCAGTTATGACACTAATAAGAAAACCCATCAGTCAGCTTCAGGCTGCTGCTGCTGCAAGCTGTCTGAAATCACAGCAGACACCAGCACAATTCCCTGCAGACTCCCTGAAAAGAAGCAGAGAATGACAGTACAGTGGAGATGAATCCTGAGAGTAGCCAGGATAAAGAAGATAAAATAAAGATGATCACACGGATAAAACTGCAAAGTTCCTCCTGACAGTAAAGGAGTGTTCTATCTCTTGCTGAGCGACAAAATAAAACCTTAATTCATCTGAAGCCTATTCCACTGAAAATTTGGGTTTCAACGACACATTATCTATAGCCACATAGATAAGTTATGGTGATTAAAATAAAGTGGTGAAAAACTTCTAGTGAACCTCAGCTAAACCAGTAACTTGCCATCTGTTGTGGCAGCAGCTTATTGAAGATAAGCAGCCTGGAAGCATTACAGCAATTAAGAAATCTTTTGGTCATTAACTCCACACCAATTAAATGCTAAAGGCTGGCAAAACTGTACTGTGGCTCAGAACTGCTTTTTAAAGCAAACTCTTCTGCTCCCAATGACTGGTTTCACTACAAGACCCCGTGTACCAAAGAGCCTGTTTACAGGCTCTTTGTCCATCAGCATCCCTAATATATATGTGTTCTCCTAATCCAAAAAAGTACATGCACACATACGAAGTATTTACATCATGCCTATACTTACATAGCAACATGATTAATCCACATTCAAAACTACCATGTTTTAAAAAGCTTGGATACATGCACACACGTATGAGCATGCACACACACAGTCTCACTCACGCATCTGTCCACGAAAGTGTCTCTGGGCTTGTGTCAACATTACTGTTACCCAAATTCAGAGCCTCACATCCATCTCTGTGAAATACTCCCTACAACAAGTTTGAAACAGTCAACTATTGGGTTTAATACTGCTACAGAATCTGAAAGAGGTTCCTTCACTTCTAATATTCACAAAGTAACCAAAGTTTGCAAAACACAGAAGAAATCCCAAAGTTTACAGCTATTTCTCTCTCTGAAAAAAGCCTCAAAGAGAACCGGGTGGCAGAGTGCATTCAAATCCAGCACCCCTGCCTAAAGCCACTTCTTTTGTTTGTAAGGAGCTGTCATTGATGCAATCTGACAGCACAAAGCTTAAAGCCAAACAGGAGTCAAGGTAGAGCCCTGCAGCACTTTGCAGAACATTAAATGTGTACATAACATTTAATAGTTTCCAACAAATTTCAGCACTACACACAATGATGTATGTGTTAATTAAGAAATACATAGATTTTAGAGTCATGGCTTCCATTAAGACTTCTTCTAGAAGTAGGACTCAACTGGCAGCCTTTTTTCCCTTCCCTCACCTTACAATGCTGGTACAATTAAGTTTATTTTAGGTGTCATTAATGACAGACACTCAAAACTTATGAAGGACATGGCCAAAACTTATTAGTCTAGTGTCAAAAAAAAATTGAATCAAATAATGTCACACTCAGTTAATACGTTCAAGAGTCTTTCTTTCATGAACTCACTTGCCCATTTCAAAAGACAAACCATATTTCACGTAAAATCAGTACTTGCTCTTTTAGTTTTCTCTCCTCATCCACATTAACTCTTCTGCTACATCATCCAAAAGGAAAGAACAAGCCTTTTTACTCTTATTCTATCTTTCCAAAGACCCCATCCTCATTCACTAACCACAGATTTCTCTTAACTTACCATATGTGTAATTGCCACCTGTTTCTTCTGACAGATGAGAATAAAAGTAGACTAGTCCCTGAGAAAGGTGTTTGTTGCTACATACAAAGTACATCCAGATGTTTATGGGTCTTGTTCAGACCTTGGTCTAGTTGGTAAATACCCAGGTTTACAGCTCCTAAATAGTTGCTGGTGGTACAGAAAAAGCATTTGATGGTCATGGCTGAACACTAACTCTGAGTAACTAAGCACCAGCTCTGGCAGAAGCTGGACAGCCACGTCAGCACACCTGAGAGGCAGGGGTACTACCATGAATTATCTTAGATGACCAATTTCAGATGAAAGCTGGTTCAGGAGACGGATGGTCCTAACATAACATGCCATATGCATCTTCCCTCCTTCCCAATAGCTTTCCGAACGTTACAAATAAATGAGATATCCATTACTGTAAATCTCCTTCAGCTTCTGAAGCTGTCAAAGAACATGCCCACCGAACTATCTTTTACTGGCCAATACCCACTTTGCAGAGCAATTTCAGCTTTTACTTCTGCTCTGCTTACAGCCTTCCCAAAGGAAGTAAGCGAGACATTAAGGAAGAGGGAAAAAGAAAACTACAGAAAAAGACTTCTCAGTTATTTCACTATTGTCTGTAGAAGTCCAGGTACTAAAACCCTTAGTTATAGACTTAAGTTGACAGTGTTTATATTTCTAATTCAGAAAGCTATAGATAATAATGGGTCCACGGAGCCCTGTATATTTTTACAGGACAGCTACTGGATTTAAATACTATAGCTAACATATCTATCATACAATATTTAATTAACAGATATCAGTCACTAGAGGTTTATATGCTAGTGATGCATGTATTTATATACAATCTTTAGAATGCTTACCTCTTCAGCATATTCACAGATTTGGGACATAAGCCTCCCACTGCCCAGTTCTCTACACTGTTTGGTTTGGCTTGGCTTTAAATTTTAAGCAGAGAAGCTCGTATTACCAAAGTGAGCAACAACTGACTTAATGATCAAAATGAGCAAAGCTGACATTGGAATGCAAGCCATGACTAAACTAACACTTTTGACAGCATAAGCATAATTACTATCTAGAAGAATAAAGCTGGGTATCTGAAAATTTAGATCAAGAACAGTGAAGTCCTCTCAGCTGCCAGCCGGACACTTCTAACCAGCCTGCTACCTTTCCCTGGAGAAGACAAGGAAAGGCTATTTAGAGCAGCAAACACTGCCCCAACAGCTGATCACATCTTCCATCTGTTCACAGCTCAACACAGACCACTGAACTGCTGCCAAAGCAGTTAAAAAAAAAAAAGAACCGTGCAGCTTTTTCTAAGAGCAACTGCCATCCATGCACAATCCCAGAAATAAGTCCTCCCAGCCTATTGTGGTGCAGGTACTAGTCCCTCCTGCACCACCAGCAGTTCACCTCCCACAGCCACATTCTAAGACAAGTAGAAGATGAGACCGTAAGAGAAACTCTAAAGCCCACATGCCATGGCTGACAAATCTACTCAAGATCAAGGCAGCCAAAAGCTCTGGACTTGAAAATAATGACTTCTGTAACCCCGTATAGACTTAATTATTTACCTGCGTGATGGTGCTCTCATGTTTTTGAAGTTCTGTCAGAAGCAAGCATTTGACAAAGCTACTACAAACCTGTTCAACAGATCAATGTGTTAAAGGAGGACTACTGTAAAGTTCTACTGTGTGTGAGGACTTCACTTTGTGACACTCCACCAGAAGTAACACTGCAGAGGCACCTGCAACCCATTCTGTTTTATTCCTCCAGGCCTAAGAGACTACGCATAGTAATACATCATGGAAGTACCCAAAGCTTTTCTTCTGAGAAATGCACAGTAGAGTCAATCTTTTGATTCCTCCGTATAAATGAGCAAAGCTACTCTTTTCATTTTAAGATAAGTCTGATGGGATCACTCATCTCAATCCTTTTGAGCTCCACTTTTTTTTTTAACTTTTATTTATTTAAAGGAAGAAGCCATAACTGAATAGCTAAGTAGAGGCTGCTATCCAACTTTGGGCACCCAGCTAGTACCAAAGTCCCTCAAGGCTTCCTTTAATAAAGTATAGGGAGAGGTTGCCACTCCACAGAGTGTCCTCAGGTACCCAAATGTGTTCTATCATTACTAGGAATTTTGAGAACTATATTTGTGGCTTGTGCAACAGAAGGTAAGTTTATTATTTATAAGATTATTTAAGAACATGTTTCAAGTTCACACTCCAAGAAAGTTTTTCTTCCACACTATCATCAGTCCAACCCGAACAACTTCAGTTCAACAGTTTCAAACAGGCTTGCAGGCAACAGTGCTCCAATTTCTGAACCACCACAGCAGCTGTACATTCTATATTAAAAAAATATTATAGAAATATATATATATAAAAATACACTCAAGAAAAGTACTATGTTGCTCAGACCTACCCCTAATACTATTTCTGGTATGTTTCCTTACACAACTAGGAGGTGAAGGTCCATTATGTCATAGGCTGCCCTGAATTTTTACAATACAAAATTAAGCAATTCTCATGTCAAAAAAATAATAGCATATTTATTTTATTGCTCTGTCAGACAAGCCTCAGTTGGGCAGTTCCCATAATAACACTAAGAGTGGCATCATAAATGTGATTTCCCAGTTGAACTCTTCACTTGCAGGACAAGAAATCTGGAACTTGTAGATTAAGATATTAACAGAGAAAGAGAACTGAACTACAGCATTCTTCTATCCATTAAACTCAAATTTATTCTTCTCTTTAATTATCTTAGGAAAATTTCACATGTGGAATTATCTCTCTGAGCAGTTTAAAGTTACCTCAGTCACTATTAAAATCAAAAAGTTACCACAAGAAAGGAAAACGTGGGAGCTGTTTTCATTACCTTAACAAAAGAGGATTATGACCTTCTTTCCCACCAGTGAAGGAGCCCCAACAAATATTAAAACTTCTTTGATTACCCAGATCCATATAAATCCTGGAACACTGCCTAGCACATCCATGAAGCCCTGTACATCCTAAGCAAAGCAAGCTTATGTCCGAGTTATTTCCCCTTATCAGTTCTCCAGCAGGTTCTCAGCAAACCTCTACTTGTTACACATACATCAAGGACTGAACATTAGTCTGTCAGGAATCAAACCCCATCAGACTGAGTTTTCACATCCATTCAGCTCTCCTTGCCTGGATTCCCTTCCTTACACAGACTTTAAAAGGGAAGGGATCTGAAGGCTCCCCTCAAGATGGGGTAACACTACAAGAGCTTAAGTGCCACAGCCAAGAAAATAATTTGATGTTGAACACCTAAACAAAGCTTCAGGTACTACCTAGGATCTAAAAAAAAACCAAAAAAACCCAA
Organism: Scolopax mira; assembly: GCA_004320125.1. Classification (NCBI taxonomy): domain Eukaryota; kingdom Metazoa; phylum Chordata; class Aves; order Charadriiformes; family Scolopacidae; genus Scolopax; species Scolopax mira. The sequence continues at coordinate 62,166 of BJBW01005215.1, read as the reverse complement.
AACAAATAGATAAGAACCTGATAAAATCCTGAATATTCTCATCAATTTGCACCTGTTTCAGGGCTAATATTCATATTCATCTAGTTCCAAATTAAATCAACATGGCTTAATTTTCATAGTCAAAAAACAAAAGTTTGGACAGAAAGGGAGTCACTATGTTCTTTAGAGTACAAGATTTCTCTCAACCATTTTTCAACCAATACAGCAACAAAAAAGAAAAAAAATAAATAAAATACCCAGAATCAAATGTCTCATAAAAAAGCCATAGGAGGATACTTACTTAGTACAGATTAGACACCGTTGAACCAGATGCAATTTTTTGGACACGCTTTCCACATGTTTCATTTAGCAACAACCAATTTTCACAACCAATTATTCTCATTATCAATTGACCATGATATAGCAGGTGCAGGAGGTGGGGGAGAAATGGAGCGCTTGGGGATTGGATATACGTCAAGGTCATGAGTACACACAGGCACATACTTCCCAGGAGCAGCATTACAAGATCTGAACGAACCACTAATACATGTGCCTGGGGTCTCAGATCTATTAGCTGAAAAATGCCTTAAGTGTTCATGGGAAGAAGCTAAGAAAGAGCTATTAATGTGAATGTTATGCAACCATTAAGCTTGTTTTAAAGTTTGAAGTGTTCCAGTTAGATTCATTTAAGTCACAATAGATTCTCTTTCTAAATTAACAAGTTAACTCAACCATACCACCTAAACCCAATCCTAATAGTTTCATCCCATTCTGTTACATCTCATTTAAAAAAAAAAAAAGCCAACAAAACAAAAAACAGAGCATAAACTCTTCAGGGCGGGAACTGTACATCTATTTAAAATAAGAGAGTGAACCACATTTAGTCAGAGGAACAAATGTGCTACCAGACTATGAAAAAGATGTATTTTTCAGCATACAAGTGTTCTGAGTGTTTAGAAGTACCTGCTTCTTCAGCATGAAGAGTAGAGGTTACAAGATTATTTTATGTATTGGAATTTATCTAGTTTACCCGAGCCTTGACAAAATCTGTCCAAAATAGGTTTGCTTTTGGAGGAGAGGAGACCCTACATAAAAGTATAAAAGCCAGCTAATTGCTGAACTTTTGAGTATACAAAGCTCCTCTTTCGTATACTGTTTCTTTGAATGTTTGAATCATGGAGGGGGGAAAGAGAAAGGGAAAATCTCAAACAGCAAGTGATTCACAGGTATCAATAAAACGCAACAAACTACATAGGTACTGAAAAAACTGGTCTAAAAGGTGGCAATATATGGCTTGCTATGTATAGAATATCTATTTAAAAAGCAGTATCTCGTAATAAAGGAATAGTACAATGAAATATTTTATGAAAATTCTAAAACAGACAGCTCTCAAATGTAAGATTTAATGTATTACTACACTTGATAGACAAACAATACTTTGAAAAATGCAAGTGTGAGAGTTGTAAAACAGCTACTAAATTATTCCCCTTAATAAAAAGAAGATCAGTCAGACCTGTAACAAGAACTACTACTGCAGCTTATAAATCATTGGCATACAACTCTTCAAAGTACCTCAGCATATTAAGGAACAGCTAATTTTACTACAGTACCAGTATGAGTTATGCAGTTGTTGATAATCAAATGCATCTCACAACATCAATAATCCAACCGTCAAAAATTTATAGGATCAAATTATGAAGGCCTGATGCAATGCATTACTGAATTACAAAAAAACTTCAACTATAAAAACCCAACCAACCAAAAAAAACCTCAAGAGAAAGGCAAGATTTATTTCTTCAAATATATACATTAAACTTCAAAATATTTATTTTATGGTTTAAAATTACTGTTATTTATAGCATACTTGACTCTTCATAATATTCCTTAAGTAGATATGTAAAGAAAAGAAAAAACGTAACTCTTGGGGAAGCCCTGGAGCAGCACCACCACCCAACGACTTTGCTTCCAATTCCAGTTAAAGTCGCCACAGTTACAGGTTTGCAAAACTGAATTACTCCCTTGCAGTGAAACACTGCCAAAGCATCGTTAATTTCACTATCATTCTAAACCATCTGACATGCCAGTAAGGATGAATTTGGATACTATAAAGCATGTGCATAGGGCAGCATAGCTTCCAGGAAGATTCCATTAGGAGTTGCCCACTTAGATCCCAGAACAAGACTTAACGTGTACTCTAAGGCAGGATTTAGCCTAGAGCCTTAAAAAAAACCCTCCAGATAAGATGTATAAAAACCTCAATTAAAATATATTTGTTAGCTCTAACAGGCTTAACTAGAATTTCAATACTGGCACATGGGCTTTTAGTTCAAATCATAAATATAGCCATTTTAAAGCTCTGTTCAACCTGTTTCATAAAGCACATTGAAAGTATACCCCACTCTGAACTATCACCAACATACAAGAACATTTAGCACGCACCGGATCAGTCCTTAAACATCTTGTTTCACTTCATATTTTAGAAAAGTTTTGGAAGAAGCGTTTAACAGAACATTAGTAGAAGGCAGGAGGTTGTGCCCACCACACCCGGAATGGATGCCCTTAAACCCAGAGAAGTGACTAAAGCGGGAAAAAAAGCATGGTAGCAAATATTATGCTGTGCAGCAAATTCTGAGGGGTTTTAAATTTTATATATTTTCAGAGATTAAACATTCAAGTTTGTCATCAGAGAACTGTCTGATGACTTTTTTTGCCCACTAGCTGGAACCTCACAATATTCCACATAAGATGAAAGAAAGGAACTCTGATTACTACTTCACAGTTATTAGTGTGTTGCTTACTCTCCATCCAGCAAAACCAAATATTGCACCTAATTTACAAGTGTTCAGTCACGTAAAGTACAGAGTTTTCTTTCTCAACTTCATCCAGAAACAACATATGCTAGTGTTTCACTGAAAGAATGAAGTCTTGTTTTGACCATGCACCCCTAACTAGCAAATTGTTAAGCATTAAGGAGATGGCATTTTCATTTAAGTAATAGTCATGTCATGATGCTTTAGGATTTCATCTTTGCTTTCATCTTTGCTTTCATCTTTGAAACAATATTATCAGTTAACTTGTAAGTACTGGCAACTTTCATATGTCGCCACCATTGGAAAGATACTTAACATGTCAAGAAAAAGGGCACTGAAGCCAGTATGGAGGAAGTAATACCAACATTAAAGGAGAATTACAGAGTATGACCATTTACCTTTCAGAAACTGAGCAGAGGGATTTATCTGTCCTCAAAATCTAATTCTAATATGCTTACTGTTTGATTAAATAAGGTCTGTGTTGCAGGTTTACTCTAGCTTAACTAACTGATCTATTTAACCAACTTCTTAATTCCCCGTTTGTCCATCAGTCTTCAGAATCACTTGTAGCACACTGTCAAGTGAAATGGAAACATTTGACAAATTGCATACACATCTAAGAGTACAAGCAAAAAAAGATCAATTAAGACAAAGCTACAAATGCATTCAAAAATAACACATTGTGCATACTTACAAGAGCATGAATAATATACCAATACATGCTATATAGAGAATTATTTTCACAGAAATTTAGTGCTGAAATACTGTATTTCGTTTTGAAGATATGACTTATACTTTCCAAGCGAAGACTTCTGAAGAGTGGGAAATTTTATTAGGAGCTATCTAATCTGAAAGGGAGAAGAAACATGAAGTAGGAAGACTAGGAGTGATGTGGCCCTTTTAATGGGAATTTCAGAAAAAGATGTGATACGGTGCAGTTAGGTTAGAACCAAAGTCCTAGACTCCTCATAACCACAAGACACAAACAAATAAAAATATCAGGGATAGTGATAGCTTTCACTATTTGAATCACATCGGTGTCCCATTCTACACATCACTCCACTGCTTGTTTTATTTCCCTTGGCATTATCATGTTTATTCCAACAATACCTAGGAGCTCGTGCCTGGAAGAGCTTGCAATCTAAGATGTAAAACAGAACAAGATGCATCTTCCTGCTAGAGGTTTAACTAGAACAGAGTTTAATGATGATTTGCAAAGTTACAAATAACAACTTGCACACCTTCTCACCATTACACACGTATTTTTTTTTTAGACACCTAAATGATATAAGGACCACCGTCCCAAAAGCAAATTATGTCTGAAATAAGCGTCAGACTAGGAAAGACATACAGACATGGGTAATCTAAAACACTGTGGATTTTGAGTAACCAAGTATGAGAGTGTAGAAAGATAAGTTTTTAAAAGGGAGGGGAAGCAAAAAGTTAATCTACAATCACCAAAAAGCTTGTTAACAAAATTACATGGAGAACAAAAAAGAAAACAAACCCCATTTGTTACATCATGATATTTCAGACACTCTACATCACAAAAGCCATTTATTCTATTTCCCCCTCACATGTACAAGCTTACGAAAGCAAGGGAGGAAACAGAGTAGGCTGTATGACATACACATGGAAGTCTGAAGATAGTGTCAGCAGGAAACGCTTTTGTAAATATGATACCTCAACGCAAGCTTTGTGTAGATTTCAAAAAAATTGGGGCAACCTTTATGAGAGAAAGAAATGTGAACTTATTTACTCTTCTGTCACTTGAGCCAGCAGGATACCTTCTAAAGGCCTGATCCTTTGAGCAATTTTTCTTTGAAAAAAAAAAAAACCCAAACCAATTAAATCACGCTCTCTACTCCCAATAAATTTCACCATATTATGAAATAATATAACAGGTCTAAATAATTGTGAGGCACCACAGTGCAATCACAACTCAGGCTACAACGAATGCTTCACAAAGTCGTCCACTGCAAAAAGAACCCTAACATTAACGGGGGGGGAGAAAAAAATATACACAAAGGTACATTTTTGCTTTTTCAAGGCCTGGCCACCTATTTCTTACAGCTCCTCCATTAAGGTGGGGCCCCGAGGCCGAATACCACTGAGGATGGGGACGCTGGAGGAGGCTCCCGCCAGGATTTCGGGAGAAACCCCAGGACGACCAGGGCCCCGCGCAGCCGGCGCTGCCCTTCCCCCACAAAGGGTGGGGAACCGGGGACACTGCCCGGCGCCCCCCCCGCCCCTCCCGTCCAGCGCCGCGGCCCCCCGCCGCTGCCCGGGGCCCAGCCCTCCCTCCCTCCCCCCACCCCGCCGAGGCCGCGGGGCCCGCACCCACCGAAAAGGGCAGGAGGGCGGATGGCGCAGCGGCAGCCCCCCGCCCGCCCGGGTGGGTGTGTGCCGGGCCCGCCGCAGCGGGATGTCACCGCCGCCCGCCCCAGCTCCCCCCCGCACACACCCCTCCCCACTTCTCTCACCTCGCCGTGTCCCGCCGCGGCCCCGCTGCCGCCGCCGCCCAGGGCTCCGTTGCCGGCGGCCGTCGCCGGTGCTGTCAGCAGGCCGCCCACCGCGCTGGGCGAGGCGGCGGCCGCCTGGGTCGCAGCCCGCAAAGGGGCCGCTCCCGCCGCCGCCGCCGCCCCGGCCTTGCCCAGGCCGCCGGCGCCACCGCCGCCGCTGGGTCCCGGTCCGCCGGTGCTGCTGAGGCCGCCGCCCCGCTTGTTCTTCCGGCGCTTGGCTCCGCGCTTGGCGTCGGCCGGACTCATGGTGCCTGACACCGGGCAGGGAGGAGGGAGCGGGGGGGAGGAGGAGAAGAAGGAGGAGGAGAAGAAGAAGAAGGAGGGGAAGGGGCGCGGGGCCGCCGCTAGCGCCCGGGAACGGAGGGGACGGGCAGGGCCGGAGCAGGGGCCACTCCGGGCGCCGAGGAGCGGAGCGCACCGACTGTCACGGCAACGGGGACTCCCTCGGCCCCAGCGCCGCTGACCAGAGTTACCGTCCAATATGGCGGACACAAGGGGAAAGTGATCCCCCTTTACGTCGGGGGGCTCCCCCTTGCGCTGACGGGAACTCGCCCCGCGGGGCACGCCGGGATATGTAGTCCCCTTCTCGCGCCGCAGCCTGCTCCGAGGCGAGCAGGCGGACTATAACTCCCAGCGTGCACTGCGAGGCCCGCCCGGGAGCGGCCGGTGAGCTCACCCGCCGCCGCGGTGCCCGCTGGGAGTTGTAGTCCTCCCCTCCGCCGTTCGCCCCACCGGCCGACGTTGCCACCCCGGTCAAGGGACTACACCACCGCCCAGCAGCTGGCGAGCACCACGTGATCCCTCGCCTTAAAGGGGCCGCGGCCCGTACCCTCAGGCGGGGGTTGTGGTATTGCTTTCCCTTAGGGCGGTCTCTGCATTGCTCGGTGTGACTGGCCTTATGGGAGGCAAAGCCTGGGCAAGGTCAGGCTGAAAATGAAGGTTGTGCCCCTCAGGCTGGTGGCTGAGGGCCTGGTGTTTCTCCCCCTGAAGAGCCTCCGAGGGCCTTTAGCCTCCTGAGGCAAATGGCTCCTGAGGTGCCGGCCTCCTGCTTAGGCCCAAGGAGGCTCTCCTGTAGCCTGACGCCATCGGCCACGGCAACCAGGCGAACTCAAGTCAGACCTTTCATTCACCAATGACCATACACACTTAAAATGTCACAGAAAAGGCAGCTGAGAAGTCTGGGGAGATAATAAATGGAAGGTTTTAACCTGTCCTGATGAGTGGGTTGGCAGCTCCACTAGAAGCTACCGGTTCATGGTTCTACGCTGAAGCTGGTCCAGGCTTGGTTTGCCCCGGTGCACACGGAGGAGCTTCTGCGTGTATGTGCAGGCAGCTGGGAAACCAGGAGAACATGTTCGTTCATGATGTGGTGTAGTAAATGGTGAGATTTTTGGGGTAGGGCCCTAGTCCTCATAAACGTGTTCAAATGCTCAGCACAGAGAGCGCTGCAATTAAGAGCAGATAGCAGGGGCAAGAGCAGGGGCTATACGCAGTGGTGTGCAGCCTTTTGCCGCAAACAAATAAATTCTAGGCCTTGTAGTAGAAATTTGAAGCTAACTTCATGTGGTATCTCTTCTTAATACATGGCATTACTTTCAGAGCTAACGTATTGCACTTGAAATGGTGACACATCTTCTTTCAGTCTTATATAGGGCCGTCTTTATCTTCCTTTCAGAATTATATTTTCACTTGGCCCCTGTTCATTTAACACCACACTTCTGAAAGAAAGATTACAGTTCTGTCAGTCTCTCTATCCCCTATGTATTACAGATAAAAAGCATTATTATGAGAAACTATTATAGTAAAATCACTCAACCATACGGGAGCTAAAGTAATAGTACTTAGTCTGACATCACAGCATTTAATTCCCATGCTCTTATTATAGAAACATAAATGTTTTCCTTTTACACTGCAGAAAATAAGGGCCATCCAGATTATTTATTTTAAATTTGAGTTTTCAATATTAAAGAAAATTCACAGTGCAAGATGGTAGGTTTTTATAAACTGTGCAGATCTGGGTCTTTTTTAAAAACTGCAAGTAAATACTAGCGCTCAGGAAAATGAATTACTTTTATGGTTTTGAACTGAACTCAGCTACCACACCTTGGTTTTAACTTATAATTAGCTGCTGAGCCAGTAGATTGTTTTAGAAGTGAACTTGCCACTTTGGTGTGGATTTGAGTGTTCATATGAACCGGAGCAAAAGGGGGAGGAAATTAATTTGACTGCTGTGAAGACCTACAACTAAGCTTCTTGCCCTTATGAGAATCAAATTACTTAAAATGTTCCACCTCATCCCTAAGAAAATAAACTCGGTCACTTGAACAAACTAACTTTAATTTTTCTCATTGTTAATTTAAAGCTTGGCAATACACTTCACTATCCTTTGGGGGGAAAAATTATTTATACTCCGAAAGTTTTTCACCTTTTGCAGGAACGACATTAATAAAAACTCACTGCATGAACAGTGCAGATGGCTGCCGTGCTTTCCCATCCTTATCCTTTGAATCAGCCCAGTTTCAGCCGCGTTGTAGTTTTCTCTGTGAGCCAGAAAGTCAGTAGAAGGCTGTATGGAGAGCTGTGCAGGTCACAGTTGCCTTCAAGTTGCTGAGGTGGGATTGGAAAACTTAATACGGTTTTACTGCTTCACTGGAGTATTTGAGGTCTCACGTTGTATACACAGTGACATAAGGAATCTATACACTAAACTGTTGTTATAACTGCAATTAGAAAATAAGAGATCTGCCAATCCTTACTGGTCTTGAAATAATAGTCTCTGTGCCAGGGAGGTTAAAATCTATGGTTTCTTTAGTTTCAAGGGGTTCTTAATTATGCATTTAGTTCCCAGTTCTGCAAGTGCTGCTTAGTGACATGAGTGATAGACTGAAGCCACAGGAGCAGCTCATGTGCAAGGCAGCCCTGCAAAGAGTTTAAAGTTGTCCTCCTGTTCTCTACTGTTCTCTAATTACCCCGATTCAGTGGACTATTGATTTATTTATGTTTCCAAAAGTTACTGTGGGGTCCTGGTTTTCACTCCATTTTTTGTCGTATTGCTACAGTTTTGCTGAAGACCTGGGGCTTTTCATTGACATTAACATTATACAACTCAAGCAATTTGTCAATGTAATTATTCTGCAACTAGCACTAATTTGTCTTTGCTGTCCAACAAGCTGTCATTTTAATAGCAACTTCATTTTTCTAAAAGGCTTCTCCACAGGAGAGTGAACACGCATGTTTCTGGGTATAGGGAAGGACGTATTTACATGTAAGTGAAAACAGTTAGAAAATATTGAGCCCAGACACCCCATCTCCTGTGTGCCCCCTATGGCAGGGGCTGTGGCATTAGAGGTCCATGGCATTCACCTCCAGAAGTTGCTCTGTCTTTTCCCCAGGTTGGGCTAAGAGAACTTACTGTACTTGACCTTGCCAAATCATGGCATGGGACTAGACAGGGCTCTTCCAGCCTTCCGTTTCTACCACATTCATTTAAGCATCATTGTAATGGTGAGAGATCCCATCCGTGATCCACATACCAAACTCACATCCCACCACTCTTTGGGAAAGCTCTTGGAGGTGACCAAGGTCTCACAGAGGAGCTCTGTCTGTGGCCACACAGCGATCGCATCATGATTACAAATGGGCACGTAGATCACTAAAGCAGCATCACAACATATATCTCCATTGAGTGCCTTTCAATCAGCTCACCTCCAGTTCTCATACCCAGTGCCAGAGTATCTGAACTCCTTCTGCATATGATGGATATTGACAAGTTCCTGGGTGGCCTCCATGAAGTCCTGAGCACTGCCTCCTTTGCAAAGAAAGAAAATATTCTCCAGACAAGGTTATCAGTTTATTTGCTTTGGTTGAGAGAGTTTTTGGTTGCTTGGCGGGACTAAACCAAAGAATGATACAAGCAGTGTTGTTCTAGTAAGACTTTCTGAAAAAAAAAAAAAGGACTGCAGGTTTTTCCTTTAAATGGCTAAATTCAGTTTCATCTAATCTCCTCTGGAACTTTCTTCACAACCAGATGCCTCAGCTGAGAAAATTTCATCTGGTGCTGAAGAGGTTTAGAGCAAAATAAAAGGAATCTTACATGTTGTATAATAAAAATTCATTTTGGGATCTTTATGACCTCTTCGGCTTGATGGTTATTGCCTTTTTTCTTGACAATCTTCACTGATCCTTAAACAGTGTGTCCTTTAAAGCTGAGAGCACAGAGATCTTGCAGAAAGTCAGATTTGCTCCAGAGCATCGTTACGGAGAAAAACAGGGAAAACCTTGACTTGGTACCTGCTGTAGCTGAGACGTTGGGTGATTCCTGGGTGAAATCACCAGTGCTGGAAGACTCCTGTGTTGTGGTGCACTCGGAAACAATAAATGCAGAAGCAGAAAAGCAAGACATTTGTTTCCCTCCTGAATACCTCAGTAAATAAACTGAACAGTCTATTTCTTAGAATGGGGATGCTAGAACATGTGTGTCTACTGAACTGATCTTAATTCAGCAGCTTTTTTCTCCAATATTCCTTTGATTCTCAACTTCTCAAATTCTTTCAGCTTATTCTGAAGAACGTCTTTCACATGAATCTGTGAAACAAACCCTGCATTTTATAAGGCATTGCTTAATTGTGGCCACTGAAATATGGATTATGTCGTGTAATGTTGCTCTCTGCAAGCTGACATTTTACGTAATAAAATATGGTGCCTTTTTGCATTAAAAGGCCATCATTTCTGTCCCTTGTGGCCTACTGAAACAGCTACAAAGAAATATTTTGCACATCAACACTAATACTGCAAATAAGATTCTGTATGGTCCCAGTTTTTCCTACCCTGGCCGTAGGAAATGGTGTACCTGTGGGCTGCTGGCACGCAGCTGGAGGATGTCCTACCAGCAATGCCAACAGCAGCTCAGAGTGAAGCACAGCACCTCAGACAAGTCTGTCCTCAGATGCTTTCAAACTCTTGAGAGAAAATGTACGGGGAATGAAGTTCAGTCTCTCAGCTCAAGTTTTGGAATAAAATCCAATTTTCACCTTTCAGCAGTGGTGTTAACCTGCACATTCAGAGCTTTGCTGGTGTGCTGGGGGAGCGAGGAGGATATTTCCACAGTGTGATCTTCTCTATTCACAGAGTCCCGGTGCAGTTGGAAAACACAGCAGCAGCCTCCTTGGTCACCGTTTCCAGTCCTGCCTGCCCAGCCAGCTCCCTGCCACGAGGAGCCCAGGCCATGATCACTGGGGATGTTCCCCTTCTCTGCCTTTTCCTTGCTGTCAATAACCCTTAAAATTAAGCACCGGCAGCCATTTGATGATTTTGTGTTGGTTCTGACAATCCGGTCAGAATTATTCTAGTAGTGTTTCTCCTGTTTTCAGCTACTGCTATATAATAAGGTTGGGGGGTAGGGTGGGGCAACTCTTCATTGCACCTTTTAAAAGATGCTAGATCCATCCACCACCTTTAATCTGCAGCATGACTGCTGAAAGATCAGGACCTGCCTCCTGGCAACCATTAGCACCTACAAGCACGTGCCCAGTTTCATTGTGAGTTGTACCGATAGGAGCATGTTCTGCTCTTGCACTTGTTGATCTGGAACTTTTTAATATTATCAAAATGAACAAAGCACTTTGTGAGTCTTTCTTACAGTCTATCTTTCCGCTTCTTTGGCTTTTAAATTTATCACCACAGGGGAAAAAAGAATATCTCATCGCTCTTCTGTCAGGTGTTTCCTCAAAATACCCAAATAATTTATTTTTCCCTATCACTGAGTTGTGGTTGTAGTAGCAGATCTCTTCATAACAGGAGGATGCTCAACCCAACTCATGGATCACCCAGATTTCCACCCTATGTCTGAGAAACCCAGCTGAGAATAGGGATAAAATTGTCCAATTTCCCTCTGCTTGTCTCTGAGCAATCAAGCTCATGAATTTTAATTGCTAATAAATCGCTGGGTTTGAACCCAGACTAACAGTGAGGGGTTTTATGGGTTCGTGCCACCTTTCTTTGATGGTAGGGGAGAGGGAGTCCCAGGTGGGAGCATCTCTCTGCCAGCATGACACTGGGGAATTTGCAGCAGTGACAGACAACATCTTTCATCCATCCTGGTTGAAGAGAAGGAATTGGAGAACTGGGGCTGTAAGATGCTGCAGTCACAGGTTTTAAGTCTAGAAAAGGCCAATTTTCCTGACCACCTTCAGCACCATTCTTAAAATTTCACTTATTATTGGATGACAACCTGTTTTCCAAAAGATCTCTGGTCCCAACCTTCAAAATACTGAGTAACAGAGAACATGGTGGCTACAAAGTTCAACTGAGGAAGCAAATTACCCTCCTGGTTAAAGTGTTAGTAACTCTCCTGCAGCCCAAATTATGCTGGGCACAACCTTGCCTGGCAGAGGGGGACAGCAGAGACAAAAGCCATGACTAAAAGCTGGACTAGCCAAACCTGGAGCTTTGCCCACAGCCATCTGCAGGAAGCCCAGTGTCATCTCATGCATCTGGAACACCTTCTTTATGCCCATTTCGACAGCCTCCCTCACTTTGCTGTCACCCCTTCCCTCCTGCTGGGCCGTCATTCCCAGGGGAGCACCCACGTGCTCCCCACAGCAAAGTGAGGCCACTGCCCATCCTTTATTATGGGGTGTGTGGAGAGCAAGCTGGAAAAGCAACACAGGGATCAAATCAAGCAATAAAGATTCATTACTGGCAGCAACTGTAATGAGGCTTGGCGAGGAGCGGGGCCTGTAGGTCTCATGGTGGGGCAGAAAGGGTGGGAGTCATGGTCTGCATGTGAGCAGGCTGAGGGGAGCAAACACTTTGAGGGGTGCTCACTTTGAGGAAGTTTTGAAGCCATGGCAGGACACTGGGTTTTATGGCACTGGGTTTTATGGTGTCTTGCTCAAACAGACTAGCAGGAACCCTGGTGAAGCCAATAATTCTGTGTGTTTCAGGTTCTTCATCTCTGTCCTCTCTCTTCTCCAGAGTTTCTGTAATGGGCCCATCCCTGGTTTTGTCCCCACCCTGATCAGAGTCTGAGAGAGAAGAGGAACGAATTCAAACCCCAACAAGCCTGTCATCTTTGCACCCTAGCCTGTGGTGTAGATACCTACCACCAATCCATCTTTAGCTACCTGACACAGTGGAGAACAAGGCACCAAAACTAATTTTTGCTGCTTTTGCTTCTGACACAAGGTTAATCTGAATCACCCGCCGCCATGCAGAAAATACATCCCATGTTTGGAGTGAATTTTTTGGCTGCAGAAGAACATCACTAAAAAAGAAGTAATCTGGAAAAGTTAATTTCTATAAGCTGTTTCTAGCAGTAGGGTGCTAGAAAGGAAACCAAACTCTATGCTACCACCTTGTCTCAGTGACCCACCTAAGAACTTTTTTAATCCACCAATCGCTTTCAGCCCCATTTGACAGAAGCAGAGATCCCTCAGATACACCAGCCTGCAAGTTTTAGGTGGACATTAACTTCCGCATCACCAGGGTAGCGCCACAAAGGGAAAAACACTTTCAATCTCTTATCTGAGACTATTTCTTATCCAGAGGCAAAACCCCACCAGACAGTCAGCACCAGAAGCATATCTTCAAGCATGACATGAAAGATTCTGCCGCTTGCCTGGCCAGGCAGAGAGGAAATGAGAGAGCTGTGAGGGGAAGGGAAGGAATGTGGAGATGCAATGTCCAACCCCATGGGAAACTGGATTTCCACTCCTCATAGAGCAGCAAGTTTCAGTGAAGACTGAGGTTCAGAGGTGGCCTTGCTGAGATGCCTCTGAGCCTGGGGCACTGGGGACTAGTGTTTGGTCCGAGATTAAACATACCAAACCAGCCGTGAAATTCCAGTCCAGGCTGAATTCCTTACCATGGTAAGCATCTCTACTTCAACTTAAATATTTAATTTGCTTGACAAGATTGTTGGAACTTGCCTCTGGATTGTTGAATAATTTCTATCTTGTCTCCTAAAGTCCAAACCAGGTCTTTTAACCCTCAGGAAATTTGAGCAGTTAGTATCATGGTGTGATCCAAAAAGATGCTGAGCACCAGAAACCTTATAGCAGGAAGTATAAATACATCTGGGTTTCAGCTGCAGGTCCTTTAAGAGCTGCCTGTTATTGTAACCACTTCACATCATTTGCGCAGAGGGGCTTTTTGCTGGATTGATAAGCAGTTCACTGTAAACAACCATTTCATGGTATTTATATGAATACAGGGTGTCATAATTCTGAGCTTCTCTCCTCCCTACAAGAGAAAATATTCAAGGAAATTCTCCAAAGGGCAAGTCACATTTGGATAAGTCTGGCATCATTCCAAGAGTGTGTGATTGCCAGAGAAAGGGAATTTACTTGAGGAAGAATGAGAATATAGCATTATTTACCAGCTAAGAGCTGTTTCTGCAGGGGGTAGAACATTGTCTGCCTTGGTATCAGAGGAGACTGAAGCCGCTCCACGTCTCAGCCACAGATTTAATAAACACTGACGTGTTTGCACAGTATGTGCTTGCAAGAGGCATTTCTGTAAGTGCAAGGAGGCAGTTTGTGCATTAGCGAGGCCGGCAGAGACATTTTCTGAGCCACTTTGGTATCAGAGTTGTCAAGCACAACAGCAATATCCAAAGCTTCAGCAGAAACAGGCTTGTTAACGTGCACTGTTTCTGGGCACAAACCATTAGTAAAGGGTTATGGTTGCTGGGTTTCAGAGCTTTTGCTAGCCTGAGTTTATCTATCTGTTTATTTATTTATTTTGAAGTAGTAAAAGTGACACATTCACCGGATTGCTCATATGTATGAATAAAAAGGAACTTAACCCCTATGGTCACAATTAGCATACACATTTGTGCATACCTTTATTTTTCACTCCAGAGAGAAACGAAGGCACAGTTGTACATCCCAGTGCATTTTTAAAGCATCCACCTTCAGAGAGTGCATCACGCCATCAACCATGTGCTGTTTGTTTGGAAAAGGGGTGGGACAAGGAAAGACTGGACATTGCAAACATTTTACCACCTGTAGCCCTACCAGTTATCAGGAATGTCAAGAGAGAGCTTGTCAAAGCAGCTTTAAGGGCGCTGTGCTCAGGTGGGTCACTTTATTGGTTTCTGCCTGTTAGATCCCCCTGGCAAACACTGGCCAGCATGGGCACAAAAGCGGCATCTTTCTGTCTTCTTCAGTGCAAGTCTTCCTCCCACTTCTCCCAGTTTTGGTGCCCAAATGATTTTGAAAAACAGCAAGACAGCACCGCAACTTTAGAGTCAGAAATTGTTTTTTCAAGGGTAAGTTTTCCCCATCCTGGCTAATTGGTACCTGAGTCAAGGATGACTGAGAAAAGAAACATCTTCTCTACCCCCTTTTAAAATGTCTACATTATTGTAGACAATTTGTGCCAACTGAAGTAAAGGGAAGCAGTCTATAATTGGGTTTGGTTATGATAACTTTATTTATACTTATTTCTGTGATGTTTCAACTTCTACAGGCCATATAGCAGCTCCCCATCTTTGCCTAATGAAGCCCTTTTAGTCATCTCATGCAAAATTAGAAATATGACATTGTTGTTGCACCAGATAAGAGACGGGTGTACTCTCTGAATTCCATTATTTCTTGGTGACTAAATTGGAAACAGGCTGGAACAAAGAAGAGATATTTCATTACATGACTGCAAATAAAGGGTATATAAAACCACTGCATCATGTGCTTCAGTAAAATAACTTGCTGCTGTGAAAAGTACTCTAAGCTAAAGATTTACTTGAAAACCCTGCCCTTCTCAAAGAAGGGTCACCTCTCTACATTTCAAGCAATTCTGTTTGCTTCAAAGTGCAAAAGAAAACAGTGGAAAATGTCTTTATTTAAGAGTATGTGGTAGCTGGATGCATTGTCGATAAAACTGATGGTTAATAACTCGAATCCAGAAGGGGCAACAGATTCAGCCTGGATAAATTCAAAAGCTTTGTCAAAGAGAGCAATTCATTTCTGGCAGCTTGAAAGCTTAGAAAGTTGGTAGGGGAAGGGCTGCCAGAAATGTGTTTCGTGAAAGATGTCTTTCTACTGATGATACCCTTTAGAATTTCATCTAACCTGGGTTACCCCTTGGATGTTACTCACTACTTGTGCTCTGGCTTAGGACGTGCAGGGTCTGGGTTGAGTTGCCTTTTCTGCCCAATGCCCTGTTTGATTCTGACCATTTATTTAACTTCCTTGGGCTCAGTTTCCCTTGTATAAAATGGAAATAAAAAACATTGTACAAATCTTCCTTCTGAGCCTCTCTGGCATGGTCTTTTAGTGTTTCCAGAGTAAATCACTGAAGATTGCAAGGACCATAGAAATCTGATCTATAAAGTAGGTTGATCTGTGAAAAAAGCCACCACAGTTGAACTAAGCCACCATTTTCTCCTACAAAACACAACAGTAACATCATGTAAGAAGTCTATGGAATTATATTAGCACAGGTCAAACCACTATTAAACAATCTAAGAAATGGTATCTAGTACAGGCAACACTCGAAAAGCTGTGCTCTCGCTTTTGTCACCCTGTGTTAGGATGGCTTAATGTTCAGGCAATTCAGATCTGCAGTAAGGAGTTACATATCCACTGCCTTGTCACAGCATTTGTGGTAGCTGGTTAAAGCATCATCCCTCAAGCATTTTTTAAAGCAGTTTAAAAACTGCTTTAAACAATAAAATACTAAATCACTATCTCACAGCAATTTAATAACTCTTCTAGTTCTACCAGTTCCATACAGTATTTCCTTATTGCTTTCACCATTAAAGCCTTACAAAAATTCCCCTTTTCCTCTCCCAGAGTGAGATGCTGGAGCCTGAACACCTTCATGTTAAGCCAAAGCAGCACTTTCCACCCCCTAAGACACGGGTCTGCCTATAACTCAGGGAAATAGAGCTGTCTTAGTTCATGCTGAGCCTGTTCTTAGCTGTTAAAATAAAATCTTCTTCCCCTCACAGGTTTTGAAATGGGATTGGAATGGAAATGAAATTTCCAGAGAGTATCACTGACCATTTTTTAAAGTTCTGCATAAAATCGGCAAAAGCTCCCAATGTTGCTGTTAAACTGCAAGAAGAAGTCTCATCTGTTTTGCCTAGTTAATTTGGGTGAGTTTTTACAGCAGTTTCCTCCTGTTATGCTTGGAGGTCTGGCACAATGAAAGCTTTGTCTTACCCCAGCTGTAATTATTGCTCAGAACAGACAGGAGAGGGGAAGTGGAGGAGAGATGAGAAGTGCATCCCTCAGGGTACATCGCAATCGGCCTGCAACGCTTCGGACGTGGTGTCAAATAGCTGCCTGTAATGGAGACCAGGAGGGCTTTTGTGCAAATATGTGTGAACATATTTGGGTTCAGCTGTGGGCCAAGGCAGGATTGGGTTTGGGTTTCCTTGCTGGCTCATATGAAAAAGCCTAATCCAAGAGAAGAAGGAGAGGGAGAAGGTGGTGATATCAAAGCTGCCGTGTCCTGTGTCAGAAGAAATACAGGGAGAAGCGGTTTCTACCTGGCCAAGCAGAGAAATGAAGCAGCATTTGGAGCAAAGAGCTGCTGAGTCCCAGCAGTTGTTGGGCAAGGAGCATGAAGAGGGCTTGGACATGGTGAGGAGAAAATGAAGAAAATATTACAGCTGTGGAAGACGTACCCCCAAAAAAGTCCAATAAACTGATGACCTCACAGCACTGAAGGTTCCCCAGAAGAGCTGGGGGGTGGCCAGGGAGAGCAGGTGAGTGTCCCGTGAGTGAATGTCGCAGAAGGGGAGGTGGCGACTGCAGGGAAGAAAGGAAGATACGGATTTTGGAGGTGTTTCTGGGACTTCAGTTGTGGTGAGGGTCTCCTGGAGAGAAGCCAGGAAGCCTCTCCAGCAGCCAGGAGGTGAAGGGAGGGGAGGGTGGGAAAGCAGAAACCAGAAGATGGCACAGAAAATGCAGCCCATGGAAAACAGAAGAACAAAAGGCAAAGGGGTCAAGGAAAAATGTCGAGTGTTTGAGCCTATTCTTTCATTTTATTAGTCTCACGTGCAAAGGCAGCTCATGGGCAGAGCATCTTGCAAGTCCGTGCACTACAGTTCAGTGTAGTGGTAATCTCAAAATGTCCCGCTGCCAGACCTGTGAGCTCATCCATGTCACCTCTGCACAGGATGAAACCCCGTTCTTAAAAAAAAATAATAAATTGAAGCATTTTGTTAAACATCAATACTTAGAATACATCTAAATTACTGTAACCTCCTGTTCTTTCTCAGCCAGTCCAGCCTCAGAGTAACCATGGCAACAACAAGCACCCATTTTCTCTTTTTTTTTTCTCCCCACTTGTATCCACTGTTGGGGATGTTAGTCCTGGCTTTGCTGCAGCACCAGGGAGGCTTTGCATGGCTGCATATGCCTTCAAGCTCAGGCCTTCAGCTGGAAAACCTAAACATCTGTAAATAAAAAGGTTATTGTCCCCACGAACGTACCTTGTTCTTATAAGAGCTCTGCTTTGCCCAATAATGATGCTAATTAATGGTTTTCACTTCATTCCCATTGTCACATGTGATCACTTCCCAAAGCCCGAGGCCCTGTTGGTGCCTCCATCACCTTGAGATGCAGGCGAGCTTCTTTTCACAGACCCTCAGCCAGCACCAGAGACAGATGTTTATATTTTTTCATTTGCTTCGCTCTCTGTGGATCATTTGATTTTCTCAGCCTGAGGCAGCCTGCAAGAGTCAAGGTAGCAAATGAACCTGCTTGCTTTATGGTTTAGCCATCCTGCATGGCTGCTGAATTGCTCTGCGTGGCCACGACTGTCCTCTGAGGCTCAAGAAGATTGGGAGGGACCACCAACACACTCAGAGCCCTGACACATCAGCTGGTGACAGTGATAAAGCTTCTCCTGGCTTTATCTCTGTGAGATTGTGTCCCAAGTCCCAAAGTCCTGTTTGCCTCCATCCATGAGGGGAACTTGTGCATTGGGTCTCGTTGGTCCTTACTGATGCCACGTGTGGCTGCCGGCACCCGGGGGCATTGCCTCCCTCCTTCACAGCTGGCGGTGCGGGCTGCTGGTGGCTGCCAGGAGTGAGCTCCTGGGGTGGACAGTGAGTCATTCACCTGCAGGAAAGGCAGTAGGCCAGGAAAAACTTGATTTCCACTCCAGGTGCAACATCTCCACCTCTGACACAGGCAGTTTTTTTGTCCCGTCAAGACCACGTGTGGAGGAGGATGTCTTGTCAGCATCAGGAGTGTTCTCAAAACATTTCACTTCTAGCAAAAGCCTCTTTCTGTCCACAAGCTGAAGTGATCCTTATTCTTACAGCATCCCTGTACCACCTCTAGAAATAAAGGTACACACAGGTGTCACAGACAGCTGACAAGCTGAAGAAAATTAGTGCTTGCTCTCTGTGATGCCCAGTCACACAATCTCTGCTGGCCTTCTGCTGGTTTTCTGCTTCCCTCTCACCAGCATCCCCGTTACTGTGTTTTTCTGTGAAAATATTACTAAGTAGAGTTCAGTTAATGAGAAACACAACACAGACAGGGGCACTTGTAGCTGTCACATCACCACAGGCTGCCACACTCCCCCAGCATGGTGGCACCTCCCCCAGCTCTACCATCCCTTTTGCACAGAATTCGCAGAATTCCCTGGTGATTGGATAAACCAAAGAGGATCCCCTTGGTTTGCAGCAGGAGCAATGCTGCCAGACTGACCTACACCCCAGGCCTTCACTTTGCCTTATTTATGGTGGTGGATTGGAAGTGATTTCTGGGGTGGCCAAAACACCACGGAGACGTTGCAGCCGGCCCTGTGGCAGCCAGCAGAGCTATCCCGTGTGCCCAGAGCGAGGGTGGGTGACAGTGCTGGGCTGCTTGGATAAGGTGTGATTTAAGGCAGACAGAAACACCAGCCTGCCTTTGTTTAACAGCTTTGCAAGTGTCCATGTCACTCATGTTTTTTCTATAGGGATTGATGCTGCCTCATCTTTAATGACTAAATCCTTCCTGTGAGAAGCTGAATGTGTGCACTACCGTTTTGACCATCACCAGCCTTAGACTTGCCGGCTCTGAAGCCGTTCCTTTCCCTGGTGACATCAGCTAGTGGAGGAAGTGATTTATTTTAGCACGATGCAACTCCTTGTAATTGGAGTCATGTTGCTGCAACAGCCACGGGCTCCCTCCGTGGTGCAGAACATTTTGACGCAGTGCAAAGACTCCTCCTTGTGATAACAAAAGAGATGTTGAGAGATGTCCTCCACAGACCTCCGTCGCCGGGACTAGCGCAAGTCTTGGGAACAACCTCCCGTGCCTGGGACCCGAGAACTGTGCACCCAACCACCCTCACCCTGCTGACCCCACCGTGCTCAGGGCCGTGGAGCTGCAAGCACCAGCCCACGCCGGTATGGGGCCACCTGGGTACCGTTACCTACCAGAAACAGCAGACTGAGAGCACTTTGGAGAAGGGCAATGCCTTTTTCCTTTCCCTGCAAAGGATCCCCCTCTCCTCTGGACGCCGCAGAAAGCTGCTCTGCCGTTTCCAAGGTGATGCCTGGAGGTGAAGCCTGTTACATATTCTCTTGCAGGTAGCAGCAGCTGTAGCCGAGAGATGCCCTTGGACAGGGCATTGTTTGAAAAGAGGTAGGAAAAAGGCAGAAAGAAAAGATCTATCTGTAATAATTTTTTAAAGACTGGAAAGAAAAGAAGACAAATTAGGGCATTTATTTTATGAGATGGTGTTTTGTGATGCAGTTCAAGTCCTTGCACTTCAGAACGAGCACTGTACCTTCACTGTAAACAACAAAATTAATCATTTGATCCTCGTTTAGCTCTGTTCTCTAATGTGATGGTTACAAATATTGTTCATGCCTAATATCTTGAGTTACCTAAGAAAGACTAATTTTAAGTTTTTTCACTTTATACATTGAAAGGTGTATGTTCTTTTCTGTGGGCTTCATAGCGGCAGGGCTTGCTGTGGATGCAGCTCTTGGCCCCTTGCTGCCTCTGGGACCTTCTGAAAATTCAGGGAAGAGTTTCTGAACTTTAAAACATCTTTCTGGAATTTCTTCTCCAGAGTTTTGACACAAACCAAATGCCACATTTATTTTAAGTTTGGTTTGCCCTCACTGGAGTCTTTCTGCTGACCTTCTTCAGCTCAAAATTTTGTAACAGCCTGTGGTTTTGCAAGCAGTGCTCGCTGGTTTAATAGATACGTTTCAGTCAGTGTCCTAAGCAAACAAACAGAAAGCTCACTGCAGAAAATGCTTCTCTCTTTTTCAGTTTTCCGTATAGTAATTCTGTGGGGAAACTGTAGAAATATAGTGTACGCACTTGGATGTAACAAGCATTTCTTTAAAGCATTAAAATCTGTTCTTGCAGGGTAGTCTCTGATGTCCACCTAGGTCAGACCATCTCTTCTTCTGGGCTGCTGTCTGCCTCCAAGCTATCAATGCCAGAGGTTTCAAAGGAAAATTGATAAAGCCAGCCCCAGGCCTCAAACACGGGCTGTTTGTAGGACACCTTTTCTCAGGGCAGTTTTGCCCAATCCCATAGAGTTTGAGATGAAATTAAGGGCTGGGAGATGGTGAGCAGGGATGCAGCACGGATGTCTGACTTGCGTCGTCAGCCTGTTGAAATGCACTGGAGGTGGGAACAAGGCAAGGCCAGCACTAGCCTGGCCAAGAATTTCCTGAAGTCTGGAAAAGTGGGAAGGAGGAGGATGGGTGGCGATGAAGAGAGTTCTGGTCATCTCCCCTCCTCCCTCCAGTCCTCACCAGGAGAGTGACATGTGGTCATGCAACCCAGCACTTGCTGAGCTGGAAGTTTTCTCAGCCATGGCCTCTGATGCAATAGAAGACTTGCAGAGTCTGGACTGGTGTCTGTGGCTGTTTGGGCAGCAAAGAGAATAAGTAAGCCATCCACCACAGGAGCATCTTGTTTTGATCTTAAAATATGGCAGACAATAAATGTATTCATGTCTGTATGGTCTGGCTGGTTTATTCCCCTTCTTCTCGAGCACAAACCCATGGGAGCACCCTTGTTCCCAAGGCAGGATTTGCAGTGAGAAGACCAAGGGGACTCTCCTATTTTGCAGTCAAGAAGTGAAGCATTCTCTATATTGCAAAGGAAGGACCCTGGAGCAAATTTAGCAGCTCACCACGACCTCTGTTAGCACTGCTTAGCCTGGCACAAGGTGGAGACGGTGCAGCAGGGCTCTGCTGGCCCCGTGCAGCTCAGGACTGGCCCCATCCTTGGCTTTCCCCATAGCAGGATGGCTACCATGCAGGAGCTGCTGGTGGCTGTGGCACGGGGGGGGAGCTGCAAACCCTCTGCCTCCGCATCCAGTGGCACAGCACTGCCTTAGGTTGTGTATTTGTTATTTGTACCCAGAGAAATCGGGGTGGGGTGCAGTAGGGAAACAGTGGAAGTTTATTTTCCATGGAAAACGCTGAAAGCCACACGCAAAATCAAAACCCCACCGACCCCTGCGCTGTGCAAATCCTAGGCTTACAGCAGCTCTGCTTTCTGGCTACATAAGGCTATGTGTATTTATTTGCTGTGCTGAGTTCCAGGCAGCACCGTGGTACATCCAGAGGGCACAATATGCATCTGAATTAGGGTGCGAGCATCCCTCCAGCAGCACGTTGTGTATGTACTCACTGGCAGATTATAGACTTATTATGCATCAGTTCCAACTGGCACAGGGAGCACCAGGGAGCACCAAAGCTGTTTCAAAATAAATCTCTCTCAGTGCTTACGTCTGTTCGTGAAAGTTATGGCCTTTTAATCTGCCTCCAATGCACTGAACTTCTGCAACATGCTCATTGTTGTTGATTTATAATTCTTCCAAGCGTATGCAGGGCTTGGAACAAGGTGCAAGGCAGACAGGGCAAAGGGAAAGAGACCGTGGCAAGCAAGGACTGAGGTCCCTGCTGTAGGCAATCACCCTCCCCAGCATGGGCTACCTCACATGATGCCATGGGCTGTGCTCCTGCAGCACCTGCAGGGGTGAGATGGTGTCCTGCCCTGTCCCTGGGGGCTGTTGCCATTGCTCTGTGCCCCTTCAGCACCTGGCTGTCCACCCAGGAGTGGGCTGTGCTTCCCTATCCCTGGGGAGCATGAGTGGTTTTGGCACTTTGCTCAGAGAGCCAGGTTTGGCTGCCTCTGCCACAAATCACCAGCCAAACCTGGAGGCTTTTTTTGAGGCTGAGAGGTGAAACTGGATCTGAACCCTGAGTCCAGTTCTTCTCACCCAGCACCTCTCTGGGCCATGCGATTCCCTTACAATGGTCCAGCCCTGTGCTTAGAGGCAGATGCCACCGCTGGCTTGTAGAGCAAGCCACCATCTGTGCCCATCTCTACTGGGAGCGCAGAGCCCCAGGGTGCTGGGGGAGCAGCAGTGAACACCGAGCTGCTGGTCCTGCCGTGTGAATTGTGAAATGCAAGTCCCAGCAATTAAAAACTGTTGCAGAGTGTTCCTTTGGGAGCATCGAGGTGGAAGAAGGAAGGTGAGGGACCACAGTGACAGCCACTCTAGCTGACTGCTTCTTCTGCAGATGGACATCTTGAAGACCCCGTGTGTCCAGACAAGGGCCAGGCTCCACACACATTCACCAGGTGTGAGGCACACGCTGAGCCTATTGCTTTAAACCTGCCCCGATTACCAGTTGTATTATGCAGAGCATGCTCTTACATCAGTTATTCCAGGAAGTCTTTCACAGCACAAAATCAGGTGTATCACTTGTTATTTGGCAGAAGAGACCAACCACCACCTTGCTACACCCTCCCTTCAGGTAGTTGTAGAGAGCAATAAGGTCTCTGCTCTGTCTCCTTTTCTCCAGGCTGAAGAACCCCAGCTCCCTCAGCCTCTCCCCAGAAGGCTTGTGCTCCAGACCCCTCACCAGCTTCGTTGCCCTTCTCTGGACCCGCTCCAGCCCCTCAATGTCTTTGTTGTAGTGAGGGGCCCAAAACTGGACACAGTACTCAAGGTGGGCTGAGCACCCCCTTAGCACTCTGGCCTTGTGTACACCTACTTGTTAAGTAGCTGCTCTGTTCTTAAGCTGAGATGGGCATGTCATTTTGAAGTAGGTTCCTTTAAAAAAAAAAAACAACAAGAACCCAAGAAAACTAACCAAGATACTTCACGAGTTGACAACAGTTACACTGAACTGTTTTAGTGATGCAAGAACTCCCACCTGTGCTGAAATGGTTAATGTTAATATTTTGAAATGCTATTTTTACATAGATCTTTAGAAAATAATCTAAGGTTATTAAAATTGTTCCTCTTATTCACTGAAAAATTGTAAGAAACTATTTCAGATTAACAGGAAATTATTTCTTCTCTAATTTTTTGAAGCTGCAGTTTACACAGCTCAAGTTCACCGGGGTGGTGGGAAATACAGCAAGGTGACCCTGAAGAGTTAGAAGTTGTCAAAGGTGCTTTACAATAACCAAATCTTAAGGGAATATAAAGGATTCAGAATAAGAGATTTTAATCCATGCAGGAAATAGTCTATTAAATAAAGTCATCAGAGAGCAGGGCTGCCTGTGGAAGCACTGAGACTATTTTGCATCATATGTCAGGTCTCAGGTAAGGCAAAGACATGGCTCAGTGTCCACGGCTTTGGGAGCTACATTACCTTTCAGTTAATCCTATCTAGACCTGAATGGATACGTCAGTCTTTTTCACAGACACAGCAATGTAAAACCCATTGAATTTTAATATAAAAATAACAAAAAGGCCATATTCAAAGTCATCTACCAGGTTGTGTAGTGCTGAGAAGCAGCTGACTCTAATCAAAATCCCTCAAACCGCAGCTGATCCAGGCACCCATCACTCCTGAGGAGCTGAGCTCACAGAAATAATGGTGAGGTTTCCTCTGAAACCCATCCTCCAGCACCCTCTTTGCTGCTGACACTACCTGAAGGACCATACCTGTCTTCCCTATCTTCAACCAGTCCTGCAGGTATTGGCCACCCATGACTCTGCACCCTCTCCTCCAGCCTGGCTGAGAACTGCCCGCACTACATGAGGTGACCCTGATGCCTTCTCCAGTCTTCCACCAAGAAGCAGCAGCAAAGAACCAAGCATTTTTGGGTGGGAAGCAGCAGACGAAGCAGGTAGAGCAGATCAGTGGGGGGAAAACAGGGAACCTGGCCAGAGAACAGGGCCAGCCCCCTCACTCTCAGACAAGGGACGTTGTCACTTGGCTAAGTCAGGCCAGCAAAGGCACCAGCATCTCCTCTGTGGCCGACAGCAGCTTCCAGCCACACACAGGGACAGACCACGGAGCTGCTGGCGGGGAAACACCGGCACTTTTCACGCAAGAATATAGACATTTTATCCTTCGTCTTTAAAGGTCTTGAAACATCAGGAAACTGAGGGATCAGTTTCCAAACCCTAAGGAGAGAGGTGGGGGGCGCTTCCCGGTGTGGTGGAAGGGCTGGGAGCAGACACGAGCCAGCAGGGCCCGGCCGCGGCCGCCACTCGGGCTGAGAGAGCAGGAGCACAATGACCTCTGCTGGCTTTTCTCCAGGACCCCAGGACTGACAATCAGGTTCTCATAAGAAGTGTCAGGAAACCTATTACCTCCCATAAATACTCGGCAGCATTTTAGAGAGTTAATTTATTTTCTTCTCCTCCTCTCTTCTGCAGTTTGCATTCTCAGTTGCTGAGTATCTCAGGGCACCCTTTACCCCCATTCACCCCTTCAAAAGACCTCCCCATAGCAATTTGATCAGTAATTTGCTACTTCATCTTATAACTCCAGCACATATTGTCAACCACAGGAATTTTATTTCAGCCCAAATCACCATCCTTTTAAAAGCTAATATTCATTATTTTCCTCTAGTAGAGTTTCATCTGCTCTACAGCAGCAGAAAGAAAATATTTTGGTCTAGCTGCAACAATTAGGTGGAGACCTGTGTAATGGAGACATCCCAATGCTGCCCGTTAATCTCTCCGCTGGAGCTGAGGTCATTTGGAAAATATGAGTTTTCACTTTGCTCATCTCTGATCTCTAATCTGAGGCGTTAATTTCTTTTTCCACACAGACCCTAGAGTAAACAGCCAATCATCTTTTAAAGTCCATCTGGCATCTTACCTCCAAGAGCAAAATATGAAGTGAATTTATAACACAAGAGTCCTCAAATCCTTACTGACCCCCGGGTGAGTGAGGGGGTGACATGGACCCCAGCACAGTGACCACCTACTGTCACAAGAAATCCATAGGATCCTGGCACCTATTCATAGCAGCCAGTGCTAGGAAATCCCTGTTGTCCTGTCTACTGAAGATAGTCATGAAGGTCCCTTCCTGTATTTCGACCTGTTTGCAATACCCATCAGATATCTATGAACCAAACATGCTAGGCCTCAGCAGGGCTCTTGGAAAAAGTAGCTTTCAAGGTGGTCTGATTGCCTGAATTACGTATATATATATATATAAAAAAATATATATATGTATTGTGGTCTTTGCCTGTCCATGTAGGAGAGTGAGCCTCTGCTTCTGCAGTGGAAATATGGTATTATCAGACTCTTCTGGCCGTCCTCGACCAGAAGATGAGGAAAATGGCTTGTCTGGCCTTTGCTCCTGGGCTGGTCCACACCAACAGCACACCTGGCAAAGCCACAACTACCTTGTTGGTAGCCAAGCCCGGCACTCCAGGGCAAGGGGAGACACTGCTCCTCACCAGTCACTGCCTTGAAGGGTGCTCAGCTATTTGACAGAGAAATGAACATGACAGCCAAGTAAACACGAATTAAAATCAGCATGAATTGAAATAAATCCGAGTGAGGAGGCGAGGAGTTCCTCTTGGGCCAGCACAGGGCTCACAAGCCCCCTGTGCTACAGTGCAGGGAAGTCAACAAGAACTTGGTCTTGTGATATCAGTGTCCTGCATGGGGCTATCATGATTATAAGACCCAAGAAAACACTTAGTTCTTGAAGAAAACTATTTTTGGTTTGGATTATGATGCCTCCAGGTAGCTCTTCATTTCTAGGCTCCCCAGAGAAATCCAAGAGGCGACTTGTTTCCTTTCTTTACAAATATTTTCAGAATTTTTTCTTCAGCGAAAGGCAGGAGGATCTTCTCCAGCAGGATTCGCAACCAAGAGGGGCAGCATTAAGAACATGAACTGCTGCGGCCGTGCTGTGAGGTGGCCAGTCCTGAGTGTCCCAGCTTGTGCCAGGCTGGACATCTCCCTTTCCAGCACCAGGTGCTACCGGGGGCCAGGAAGCTCCCAGCAGGTTCCCAACAGACTCAACCACTATGCTTGGTGCTAAATTCAAACTGCCCTTCTATCAATTGTATCATTTTGCTGTTTGTCCGTCCTCCTGGGTATTGGTCAGGCTTTTTCTGCTCTCACCTCACATGTGAAATGTAAGGTAAGATACTGGTGTGACGCCTGGCTCAGGGTTGAAGAAAATCAAGAATCACAACAATGAGTTTTAACATTTTCCATTAACCTTGAACAATCCCTTCCCTCTCATACTAGGTCTGTTACTGCCATATTCTTCAATACACTAAATAGTTACATTAAATCCTCTCTAACAGTTCCCTCGTTAGGCTAAATAAAAGCCAGCTTTCTTCCATATGTCCCACCAAGAACCCTAATCATCTTCTTTGTTTTTCTCTTGGCTTCATTAATGCTATCATATACAGCTTAAACAGAAATTGTCAGCTTCATCATCTGCCTTAATAACAAGTGTTTAATAATCGCAGGTATAATTATTCCTAACACTGACAAAATTTGCTATTCACCACTAATTTCTTCAAAGTGCTCAGGGCATAAAGAAAAAATAGACTAGTTAGAAAGGCATTCATTCCTAATCAAGTTCTGTTACTGTTGTTTAATGAACAAAATCTTCAACCCAGCGTTCCAACAACATTTCATACAATGTAAGAAAAATAAAGCTAATGATGGTTTTACGCTTTGGATTTTGGTTAAAATCACGAATCCCAGACTTCTGTCAGGGTATTAGTCCTCACCAAAACAGTGCGGCACCAGCTGACAGCCTATTTCCCCACCTTGTCTTTATCCTATTTATGTTTTGATTATTTCCACAACCAGAAAAGAGGGAGATACGGCAAAAAACCCCGAAAAAGGGTTTGGCAGGAAAGCAAGGCCCCCCATCGTGGTGTCACCTGGTCCTCTCCTTGAGGACAAAGCATCTGACGAGATATTTCCCAGGTGTTTCCACCTGGACAAGACCCTTTTCCAGAAGGGATCCGGTGGCAGGGTGTAGCTCCCCAAGCCACGCAGGGTGTGTGGGTGGGTGCTGGTGGGTCTCTCCCACGGGGTCCAGGCTGATGTGGCTGCAGGGCATGAGGTCAGAGCAACGTGACTTGGTCTGGGGAGGTGAGCTCCAGGGAAGCCTGTGTGTCCATGGAGGAGCCAAAGCTGCTCTCTCAAACACCAGGCTTGCCCCAAACTCTTCTGGAGTGTTGGATCTGAGCTAAACCAGACACGTAGAGATTTCTGTCCTAGTGAACTGCCCCCTGCCTGGGTCTGGTGAAACCACAGCTCTGGGCAGCAGTTCAGTGGGGAGTGGGGGATGTGGGATGCAAGCCCAGGACCACTGGCATTTCCCAGCCTGTAAACACAGCACAGAACCCCAGGGATCTCTCAAAGAGTAAGGATGCAGCCTTGGGGATATTTCAGACGTGGAAGTCCAGAGGCATGACTGAGGTTGGGCTTGATACTCTCACTTCTGTCCAGAATATCTAAGCATTGCAAAACTGTAAAATCAGTGTATAGGACAATATACACATATAAATGCATAAACATTTATTTTCAAAATAACGTCAAAATAAGTTCTTTCCATTTCTAGGCATCATACCAGATAGGAAACAACAATAAACCTAATGAAATCCTACATGATATCTCGGTGGCAATGCTGAGGTGAGACAAAAACGTACGCAGCTTTACTTTCCATTTTGTTCACATCAAACTTGTCCCACTTCCCTTTCATTTCCAAGGAGCTGCTGTGCCCCCAGCACAATTCTTTCATTCATCTCTTCAGAGGAACAGGAGTTGCCCCGCTCCAGCCCCGTGAGACCCTGCTGCTGCCAGGGGTACTGGTGGGTTCCCAGCAGATCTGGCAGGGAGGGCTCCAGCCTTTTCCCCCCACGTCCCCAGGCACAGTGGGCAAACCACAGCCCGGTGCTTCCACGAGGGAGGAGGCTCTGAAACAAAGGCTCTGCCTGACTTCATGGTTTGCTGTTGGAAATTTCAACAGGTGGGATTTCTGGAGCTGCCAGCCTGCAGCACCACTGGAATCGCTCCCTGCAGGCAACACTCTGGGGGGACAGTCCGCAGCTCCTGCAGACGGCTGTAGGAGTTTATGGAACTGGCTAATTTTTGCAGGGCAAATACATAATAATTATAAAAACTGCTTTTAGGGTCCAAGTAACTGCAGCTGGAGGTTCCCTTTCTCTCTGAGTGATGGTGAAGGTCGCAGGGCTGAGCAGCGCTGCTTTTCATGCAACACACTCTGCCTTCAAATCCAAAAGGAAGGAGAAGACGAAAATAAGAGGCAGGCTGGATGGCAAACCCAGGAGCTACCGCTGCTGACAGCGCTCAGTATCACAAAAGCCCTCAAATATGTGTTAGCCAGAAGTGTTGGGGGGGGGGGGGGGGGGGGGAAAAAAAACCCCNNGGAGGGAAATATAATCACTCTTTTGCAAGCATTTCTTCTAATTAGCTCTTTGCAGTTGATGAGGCCTGGCATTGAGCAGACAGCTCTCTTCCCCAGCCCAGCCCCGCGCTCCATTTGCTCAGCCGAGGGGTGCTAATGCTTCAACATGCGGCAGGCATTTCCTTCAACGTTGAAAGATTTAAACAAATTATAACCATCCTATAATTTGGCAGGTTAGAAAAGAAGCTTTTAAAGAGCTTCGTTAAATGAATGACTTAAACCTTCCCCCCAGGCTATTTTTAAAATTCATTTGTGTGCACCCCGGTGAGGAGAAAGGGACAAATATATGCATGATCCATGTCTAAAATTTTGATTGTCGAATTAGCTACAAATAAGCTACAATCTTTGTGGCTATTAATAAATGATTTGGGGAAATGGTGTTGGAACATTGGTCACTGAAATAGCCACAGCTTCATTCCCTTCCTCCACAGAGCAAGAATTGGAATGAGATTTATGGAGGAATTTATGGCAAAGGAAAGAAGCCGAAGCACACCACCTCCTTGCAGCAGAGTTTTAACACCTAATTTACACTCTCCCTTCCACTGCAGTGCGTGCACTTTTAATCACACTAATTATAAAGTGCCCACTTGTCATGATGCTGCAAATCAGGACGTGCAAAGAGAGCTCCATAGGAACTGGCAAAAAAAAGCCCCCACTGCTGCTTCATCTACCCCATCCCTGGGGGGTGCCTAGAGGCGCCTGCACTCTATGACTCTGCCATCAGGAGTAGCAGGAACTCATGGAGCACAGCAAGGACCTCCCACAGCCAAGATCTCTGCACTGAGGAGAACATTCAACCTGGCACCTTCACATGCTCTGCAGGAGCAAGGGATGCTGAGCTGGGGGTTGCTTCTGCTCTGCCCCTGCGTGTGCCACTGGAGACTGCAAAGGGTAGAGATCAAAGGGATGAACACTTGCCAAAGGAAACGAGGGAAAAACTACTGCTAGAGGAATCAGAGCTCCTTCACCTTCCCCAGGAAGCAAGGAGAATCCTTCAGTAGATGTGAATACATTTTGTGCACTCCCTGGGAAACAAGTCTCTGTATAAATAATTGAAATATGTTTAAAATGGACATCTGCAATTGTTTGCACAGACAGACCTCTGCTTCTGTTAATCCCCCGACCTCTGTTACCTCTGTTAAATCAATATCATAAGCTGTGATTTCTCTCCACAAGCTTTTTAATGCTAATGTCTTTTTCGTGCCATTTGGAAGAGGAAATAGGTTTAGAAATAAGCAGTTCCTCAGTCAGAAAGTATCTGCTGTTAACTGCCTTGCCTACAACCTTAAGGTAACATTGAATATGGAAAACAGAAATACACCAAGTCTGGACCTACAGTATGTGGATGGCAGAGTTACTGGTGGGAAGTGGGGCTCTCAGGTTTATGTTACTGGTGTAATCAGGGGCTTTACTGAATGAAAGATGCTGCAGCTATTCAGTATCTTTTTGAAACGTTCTTAGAGGCCTTCATCTCTTTCCTAACAAACCCAGAAGAACACATCAGATCACACCTGTATTCATCCTCCACCACCGGGATGGGTGGGACACCCCTCTGAAGGGACATGCCAGGAGAGAGAACTCTTGAACTGCATGTGGACACAGCAGCGGGGATTCTCCTTGGTACAGATGGCAACCTTCTCCCTTAGGAAGTCCCAGACCATACATTCCTGTTCCTCATACCTTTCTAGAACCCTCAAAAAATAATTCTAGGAGCACTTAGGATGTCAGAAAGGCTATGAAGCAGCCCTACAGCATCTCACTGTTAGCAGGCCCTAAATCAGCTATAGCAGCTATTGCAACTTTGGTCACCAGATGAAACACAGCACTACAGAAACCACCAAGCCTGATTTGGCATCATCAGAAAGACAGATAAAAAGATGCAAAATATTTGGAGGTTAAAAAATTGTCACAAGCCCAAAGGCTTAATCTCGTGCTCTTGACCTACAGAATAAACCAGATGTAAACAGAACATATGAAACTAGTGCTCACTGCCACCAAGTGTATATCAGACGTGATGCAAGGACATATGTTTCTATAGTTCACAAGGGCTTTATAGGTAGTATTCATCACCCTGGAGCTGTGTCACCACCCCATGAGACCCAAACCCGGGCAAATCAAGGTTTAAGCTCTGCAACCAGAACACAACAGCTCCTCGGGGCAGCTGTGGCCCTGCTAAGCTGATCCAGCTGACAAACACCAACACTCACCCTTGATGACCCCCCTTTTCCACCTGGCTGCTCACATACAACTTGGCTGCAGCCACATCTCTGCACTTGGCTCTGTAGTTCCAGTTTCTGGTGCCCCAGCACTGGTCCCCACCCCTGGACCATCCCCAGCCACCTCACACTTCACTCCAGACACTGCAGCACGTGAGCATCTCCCACACTACATGTCCCACCTGCTCCTTGTACCATGCTTCTTACCTGGCTTCCTCAGTCAGGATTGGCCTTCCCTGGTCCTGGACTTCAGCTTCAAAGGCTTTGATGTCTGGTTCATATTTACTGCTTCTCCTCTCCAAAAATTCGATTTAGAATCAGAGCCCAAGTGGGAACAGCTTCCTGCACGCATCACCTCACTGAAGCATCAGATCTGGCTGCAGTAGTTCCCATGGACCTGGTATTTCAGCAGAAGCAGACCAAGGGCTTAACTGGAGCAGCAAGGACCCGCCAGCAAACAGCCTGTGCTTGTGCAGCTGTCTGCTTAAAAAAGCTGATTGCTAATTAACTGCAGGCTATCTTATTGCATTACCCCAGTTGTCAATTAAAGCAATCTCATATGAAAACTATCCATCATTACAGAATTGGCTCTCTTTGGGCAAAGACAGTCATGAGCTCCCTATAGCATAAAAACTAAAAAGTATAGTGAAATGGCAGATCACCAATCTGTATTTTGAAAGGTAACTACATCATATCTGTATGCGATGGCAGCAATAAAGAGTAAGAAATAACAAAATACCCAGACTCCTCTTATTTAAGCATTAGAAAAGTATGAGGAGATGGATTAGCTGCTTCCTCTCTGACAGAGGCTGCTGCTCTCGTTGAGGGGCAGCCACACTTTTGACATGGCATTTATTAAGCAGCCGGGGTCTCCCTTACCCAAAGGAAACAGCACTCCCCCCCCCCCACTCCTGAGCCCACCTCGGCATCCCCTGCTCTGGAGCAGGACAGGGGGCACCATCCTCATCCTCTCCTCACTCCCGCCCCTCTTACTCCTTTTCCCACAAAACAGTCAAAAGGACTACAAAGTTTGGGGATTTTGGATATTTGCCTAAAAAAAAACCCAACCAAACCCAAAACAATGAATACATTGTAACTAGAAGAAGGAGCCCTTCTGATTGATCAAACTGATAGTTTTATTTTCACCTATTTGCCTACCAGCAGAATCCAACATAGATGGGACAGACAGACATGAATACAATTAAATACAGGAAAAATTGAACTATATACAACAAGACATACATTTACATAATGAAAAAAACCTTTATATTAACTATCACTTCTTGCCAATGTGAAACACCACTGCAACTCAGATATTTTGTGGGGTTTTTTTTTGTTTGGGTTTTTTTTTTTTCCCCCTCTAAAAAAAGCACGTAACACAATTTAGTAGTTTCCATGTTCTGAGAGCTTAAAACTCATTTTGAGACGCACAAAATTTGCGGCACTTCATGGGGTACACGAAAAACCTAAAAACTTCCTTGTGAAATATTTCGTAGTTTGTAGCATCTAAGTTTCAATTAGATGTATTTATTGAGACACAAACTATGAAGTGATATTTACATGGAGGGAATTGTGCAAAGTCATTTCAGGCTATGGCTAGTGCACTGGGAAGGATGCACGAGTACGTGACTCGCCCTCATCCCAAGGTAAATCCTTAAATCCTCCTCTTATCAGCCCTCTCGTACAGTAGCCCCCCCAAGGAAAAC
Organism: Scolopax mira; assembly: GCA_004320125.1. Classification (NCBI taxonomy): domain Eukaryota; kingdom Metazoa; phylum Chordata; class Aves; order Charadriiformes; family Scolopacidae; genus Scolopax; species Scolopax mira. The sequence continues at coordinate 29,283 of BJBW01005215.1, read as the reverse complement.
TGGCCATAATTTTTTCTTCCTTCTTTTTTTTTTTTTTTGTTAAGCTACCAGCACAAAGTTGTTTCTGTGGCCCTTACATATCTGGAGTTTTAATGCTGGGCTGCTTCTCTTTGTGCAAATAATTCTTTAAGCCACCTCTAGTGCTGTTTCATCATTTCTATGTTTTTTGACACAAATGCCGGCCGCTGTTGTCCCCACACTGCCTGAAGACTGCTGTAGGACTTGCTTGTCTTTTGTATTACTGATGGGAGCACACAGTAACCACAGGTCTGTAACATTTTAGCAGTTCCTGTAGTGCCACACACTGCAGAAACTGCTTTTTTCTGACAACAGGGCTGACCCGAAGCTCTTCCCAACCCGGGTGGGGAAGGTATTGCATTTCTTAAGCCAGCCTTTACAGCACAGAGCTGTCAGCACTACAGCCAGAAACACCCCTAAACTGCCTAATAAATAAATAAAAAAACACCCCACAGTTTCACTTTCAGGTTGCAATCTTCAATACAGAACTTGAGACAGCTAATTAAAAGAGCTTCTTTAATTAAAGGCTTCCTACAGATCCCTAGGACAGGTTATAGCCAAGACACATCAGATAGCAATGTTACCTAAATGCATCCTACAATGGGGCTGCACCAGAGCACAGGATGGTGCTCCTAATGGTTAATCATAAGCCACCAACTGCCAAAAGGCACCTCAGTTTAATTTTGACTTATTTTTTTATAGAGTGAATTCCAACCTACTGCACATGTGGACCATAAAATACTGGTTTTAATCAGCTCATCTACATTTAATTACCATACTCCTGTTTGTATCAGTTCATCTGGGATTCCACATCAGCTTGGAGATTTTTGCTCTGATTTAAAGCAGACATTTATAACTCAGTCCTGGAGAAAAAAAGAAAAGTGACTGGATAATGGTGCATAAACCTTCGTATTCCTGCCTTGCTTTGACAGAGGAATTCTCTTTCCTAGAATATGTATCTGACTTATTTTTTTAAAAATGCTTCTCTTCTTTAAAAATTTAAAGAAAGCTGGGCAAAGGGAGATTAAACTTCTCTCCAAAAAAGCTGCCAAGTCAAGATTGCTACCAAACCTTTTTTAAGCCTCTACTTGGTAATACAACTATTGAATTTTTAACCCTATTCACCAGGCTAAAATCAGTCAGGTGCCAGTACAACTACTGACGAATTAAGTGAATGCACTGAGCTTTAGGCATGACACTGGACACACTGGAAACAGTAAGATTTGTACGTAGTTTGGTATTCAGCTGATGAGGACAGGATAGAATTTGCTGCTTACTCCTCACTAGCAAGCCTGAAGAAGACAATATTCTCCTTAGTTATCAAGGGTGAGAGCTACAGAACAGCAGTAAACCCAAGAGACCATCACATCACGCTAGAAAATAAGTTCAGTGTTGCAATTCAAATACAGGAATTCTCGGCAGTTAAAACACTTAAAGTATTTTCACATTGTACACTTTGTCTACGTACTTGAGATCTCATGGAGTTCATAAAGACATCTACATGTTCAAGCCTTCTGCTTAAAAAACCTGATTGCTGATTAACAGCAGGTTATTTTATTGCATTACCCTGGTTGTCAATTTAATATTGATTTATGATAAAGTGATCCATTGTTACAGAAATGCCTCTCCTTGGGCAAAGATGGTCTAGCAGAAAGCAATATAGTCATGAGGTTCTTATAGCATTAAAACAGAAGTGTAATGAAATGGCAAGTGCTCATCTGTATTTTGAAAGGTAACTAATTCATATCTGTATGTGATGGTGGGAATAATTTAAAGATTAAGAAATAACAAAATACTCAGACCCCTCTTATTTAAGCATTAAAGAAGTAGAAGGAAATGGATTAGCTGCTTCCTTTCTGACACAGGCTGCTGGTCTAGTTTAGGGACAGTCACAAATTTAACATTATAACCAGGGACATAACAAGAAGCAGCTTGGACCATAAAAAAGCTGTTTATATATGTACAAGTTATTCTCAAAAAAAAAATCAGTTTTATTTGGATGTGTGCACAACCTGCTGCTCTTTACATCTTCAGAGCACTGAAAACACGACATTTTCCCCAAAAATCCAGTTGAATCTGTCCTGAGAAACGGAAGTACTCATATATAAATGGGATGGTACTGTCTGTGAGTGAGCTTCTTCCTACAGGTTGGGCAAGAGTTGGCATTCCTAAGGGAATCTCGGAGGCACTGACTGCAGAAGACATGGCCGCATTTGGTTGACACAATCAGTCTTCCACTTTGCACTATCTGGAAGAAAAGAAACCACAACTGGTACTTGGAATAAAGAATTCAAAGTTGCTGATCTCATGGCACCATGCAAATTGAACTCTGAATATCTGCTATCAGTACATTACTACTAAATAATGAGTCCAGAGAGCTTCAGTGCCAGCTTGGGAAGTGTTTCTCCCTCCACATGAACCTCTAAGAAATGCCTTTGAGTTAAAAGCTAGTTTCACCTTAGATTTAAGGTCTGCACTTCAAGCCAGCAGTCTCTGGTGTTCCACGTAAGCCAAGAGGGTGCAATTCACCCTCTGCCCCATTCTCCCTCCGACACAAAAGAAATGATAACAACATTTGGATCCTTACCTCTGAGTAGCCATCCATGCAAATCGGACAGCTAACGGTACCAGATGGCCTTGTGGGAGAGAGAACAAAACCAGAAAGAAGGTGCATCCGTTAATTTCACCACACACTGAAGGTTACTGATACATAAAACAGCATGTAACCACCAACTGCACAGACCAGGCAGGACACACTTCATCTGAAGACACCTGCGTACCTTTAACTCTCTCAAGTTATCCCATTAACAAGTAGTGAGGGTTCCCCTTCCCTAAAGGGAACAGCTTCTTGCTTTTCCGTCACTCTTTACAAGTATGAGAGGTCTATAGCACTGTGCAGTCAATGGCAATATCAACCTTCATAGAGTTTTGTAACAAACCTATGTAGCTTGTCCTTTCTAGAAGTCAAAGAGGTTGTCAAAAATGAAAACATCCCCCTACTCTAATTTAGCAACATCCCAGCCCAGTACTATACTCATACCAAGAACTCCTTCCTTATAAATGTAAGGCAAGAACACACTAATGTGGGGAAACATTAAAAAATAAGTTTCTACTTTAGAGAACAAAATACCAACTCAGTGGCTGTTACCAACCTGTGGTTACAGATGTACCTCCCTCTCCTGCCTTCAACCTCCAGGACAGCTGCACTGCACACACACTAACAGACATAGCTATTCTGCTTAAGGAACACATCATACCATCAAGTGCCGAATAATATTCTCGATCAGAAAGAGGAAGAACTTCCTGCCATTTCTGTTTACAGATTAATCTATATTTTAAACACTCAAAGTAAGCTGCTTTCACCTTTTCCATAAACAATTGGCTTTGCCTATGCTAAGCAACAGTTTGTAATTTATTAAACATAAACAGAAAGCACAAGATATCCTTTATCATATAATCTTAAATACAAGCAGTGAGTGCTAACTTCTACCCTTAGTTTCACACACCAAATGTAACTCCTTAGTTCTCCCATTTTTACCACTCAAGTTCTTTATGCAGCAGCTGTAATACCAACTCAGTAAGTAATTACAATTGATGATAAACTTCATATAAGCAAGAGCAGTCTAACACCACAGAGCAACATCGTAGGCGGCTCTGCGACAATCTCCAGCATCAGTACCTTTTTGTCAATGCTAAGAGCTGCAGCACGAGTTGTTTTAGCCTTACCTAAACAGAGCAGGAATGCAGTCTTTAACAGAGAAGCTTGAGATGTAAGGAACAAAACAATTTTTCATAGTAACTAATTAGTTCGATTTATTCACCTACATACTTAACAACAAAAATTAAAAAAAAAAAATCTAGAAATCCACTGGCAAAATGTACTATGTTTTAGAATACTATAAGCCCTTCAGGTGGTATACTTAAGACCTGACGCACAAAACTTCCATACCCAAAGTTCTCCCCTGCATTGCCTTCCATTCATCTAAAATGCTCAAAGCACATGGGCCTTATTAAAACCTTTATTTTTTTGATAGCAAGCCTCATCTACACCAATGAAAATATTTCCGTATCTACATCTACACGACTACTAGAGCTTTTCCTGAAAACTAAGTGCAATACATTATAAGCTATGGCCTGTGACTAATTCTCCTTCCCTGTCGTACCCCCACATTCACCTTTAAGGTTGTAGCAAAGTTGTACACCTGTCCTGGGCTGGCTTTGTATCCTGAAGTGCAAGCGGTATCGTTTAGTCATCGGGCACAATGTGATGTTGTACTCATCAGAAGTGGGAACTAACTTGAATAAGTTAAGACTTCAAAGAATAGCCAGGATACAGCAATATAACTTAGTCTTCTGTAAGAAAAGCAAAGTTCAGTAGATCATAAGGCATACATACTTTGAACTGGCAGTTTCATCTTGCAGTGGTCCCAATTCTCGAGACACTTTATCTGTCACATACACATCACTGTCTCTTGGTTCATCTTCATCGTCGCTACTCAGAACGCAGCTGTCCGACTGTCGCTGGCTTCTTAGTCTAAGATTTCTCCTTTGCCTCTGATTCTCTGTAATTTAATTTTGGCAAGTTAGATACAGTATCTATATCCCTGGAACTGTCCCTGAAATGCATGATTACCAATAGCCTGTAATGGTTCATATTTTAAATGGACCATATTCAGCTCTGCTAAAAGCCATCTTAAACTCCTTTCCTGAACATTAGGGCTGCACATTTTCAGACACTGTGAATACTCTGCTTGCTATTTATTAACATAAAATATTTGCTCTATTCACCCTACAAACAACTAAAACATGGTTCTTAAAAAGTTTGTCTGTGTCGTAAGTTCCCTATAGTTACGACACCTGTCAGTAAATCTCCCCTTTAAAGGGAAGCTCTGTTTCCCAATTCTTACTAACAGAGAACACTACAATGCCACGTTGAGGAATTGTGACAATTGCTGCATGATATGATAGAGAGGACTGAAGTTCAGTTTCCAAGTAGCACAGTGACTTTGCACATCCCCAGCAAGAGGGCTTGGGATACACAGAAAGTGCTTTGTTCAGAATGTTTCAGAGACAACTGAAGAGATGCTAAAACCAAAAGATTTAAGTTATGCAGCTGCTGTGGGTGCTCGTTGCTCTATCCAAGTAAGATGCTAAACCATTCCAGTCTTCATCTGTGTTAAACAAAACCTACCCAATTAAAGGCAGGTTTTATGAAATGAGTCTTTTTAAGAACAGTACTTGGAAGTGATAAGACTTTAAGCAGCATCTCCTTAGAATTTTTTGTTATCTCCCTCCTGAATTAAGGTAACTTGAATTGCCCAAGAGAAAAGGAGATTTAAAAAAATGTTTAACTGCCTGATCTGTAACATGCAAAGGTTAAAGAACAGCTGTTTGCATTTTAATAATTGGAATCTACATGCAATAATTTTCTCTGCAACTCCAGTGTACATGTAATAATAATCAAGCACTGATCAAAGAAAATTACTTCAGTTGTCACAAAATGAAAGTTCCTTCCTGAATAAGTATTCCACTACAGCTTCTACTGCAAGTATTTTTTACTTGCTTTGGCTTCATTCAGATCACAGAATAGATTACATTCTAAGTAAGCAGATAACAACATATATCTCCAATATCATAATCAGAACAAGGTCTGAAAGGTGTAACAGATGAACATCTTTATAGCTATAGCAACTAAAAAAAGTAGAAAAGGGGGGAAAAAAGGTAGAAAAAACCCCATGCTTGTTAGTACTTGTCAATACTAAATTTGAGGTTTGTTAGACTAGATAATGAAAGTGAATACTATGAACCAAATCACTTTCTTTAGTTCCTTCACTGCAATACAGGCTAAAAAAACCTTTCAACATTTTCTTATTCAAAGCAGATGTTCCACTGCTAATTAAAATTATCATCAACTCTGGTCTTACAGAGTTGGAAACTTACATTGGAAAATAAGAAAACATTTTCAGCATTTTGATATATTTTATTTCAGATGCTTTCTACAAGTTCTGATAGCGACTATCAAACAAAGGTTGGATCCATTCTCTAAGATGCTGTCTGGATATTTTGCACTATCCTTTGCCTTTTGGTAAATGCAATTTCTATTCATGAAGTTCAACAGAAAATAAAAGAAAAAACTGAGTTTAAGACAACTGCACTATCGATTATGAAATGTCAACTCACCTTCAACAATCTTGCATCAATATGTGCGGGAAGGGAGAGAAAAGAAAATACAATTAGACTTTGGTGTGCATCCCTAGTGCTACATACAAACACCGACTAAGTTAAGTATTTACAACAAAACAAGCTAAGAATGGCAGGGTATCATTCTCACTTTCATTAAGAATGTTAGAAGTGATAATAAATTAGCAGCTGCTCTGAACATAAGTGGTTGCTTCCAGTTCTGCTCATGCTGCTGCAAAGGGATAGAAATGGAGGCAGCTTAGGAACCATCTGAATACTCTTCCTCCCAGCTCCCCAGTTTCAGTACCCAAATTTGATTTAGGCTGGAGGAGATTCTTTCCCTTTTCTCCCCCAAACAAATAAATTCAGATGTGACAGCCACAAACACTTCATATTAGATTAACAGTTGCTGAAGGGAAAAAAAAAAAATCCACCCCAAGCCTGCTATTATCTTTGGTGGAACCATAGCTGGGGCGATGCAGATCATGTTGTACAGTTTGGGGCCTTTCCTTTGCAAAGACAATTCCAGTAGGAGAACCCCCTCATGCTATTTCTTCTGCTTGTTTCTGGTGCTGCATGGCAGTAATCACATCCCAAAAGTGAGGTTATAAACTACACCGTGGATGGGATCAAATAATATCCCAGCTTTAAAAACAGCAGTAAGAAAGTAAATGTTTAAAAGACTTTTTGGAGTAATAAACTGAACTAGTTCGAACCATGGCCACAGATGCACTTGGCATCTCTGACAGGAGAAACTTAAACTGATGTTGCAGCTAAACACTTCATGTTTGTAAAGTCAAAGATTGTTACCCCCTTCAATTTTTATTTAAATCACTGGCCTATACTTTTGATATACCTGGAACAGCTCCAACTTTAAATTGCATCTCCTTATGCTACATTACCCATGACTGGTATTTATTCTCCCAAGTTCTGGAGCAAAAAGCTACTTTCGATTACCCTCTATCTGCAAGTGCACCATCAGAGCAGCTTCTGTGTTGACCTATAACCTGACTTTCATGCACTGACAAGTCAACTCAAGTGAACTTAAAACTTACCCTTAAAGCCAGATTCTATCATGGAGCATAATAAAAACTTAATTTGACTACAAGATTTAGATAAGTGTGCTATTCACTACTTACCACAACAGAATCGTTGTGAGTTAGATCAACAACTACAGGATCAGAAGATTCACATGTGAGATCTACGACTTCTTCACCAGCTTAAAAACACAATGTTAGAGTCAAGATCAAAGATCAATAAGGAATAAAATTGAGGCTCCTCTCTTGAGGAATGTATGCAATATTTCACTAAAGTTTTGCCCTCAACAGTCCAGGTAGAGCACTACCACCACAGTCTTCTGCAATTTACAATGTAAGAGGAAGAGTAGCTGAGCTCCTCATACAGTTCAGTTGTATGACTAACTTGTGGGAGGTACACAGCATAAGGTTATTCATCTAACACAGGAGAATGTTTATCACATAATAAAATGTCAATTATATATAACATAATAATTTTACAGTACCATGCTGTAAATGTTCCTGTCTCATCCCTCATCCAACCTTTCATAGCCAAATGCAAAGCAAAAACTGAAAAGCTATATAATTACCTGGAGACCAATAATGACTTTTAATCTTTCCTAGGATTTCAGAAGGCAATTTAAATATTTATTTAAATCCTCAAGTAGGCTCTTTAAATTCTGATACTTCTTGTAAAAATATACTGACCAAGCACTGCCTCTCCCTTGAGGGACAGGGCACAACTAAAGACAAACTTTTGATTGTTATCTTAAAACTTGGGAGTTCCCAAACTTACTTTGCCATTATCTGTAGTGGCAGCTGCAGTACCTCCCAGCTCATCAGCCTAGACATTCAGATGGTTGAGCAGCACTTCAGTACCTATCACTAGTGCTGAATGTATCGCCTCTCGGCAACAAACTAAAACAGTTGTCAACAGGCTTGTTGCTTAGAGATGCCATACTAGATGCTTTCTAAAATGAGGTTTCCCTTCCTCTTCAGTAAAGGGCCCAGAAAGTGGCAAAAATACAGGTTAAGTGTGACTCCAATCCTCCAGAAGCAGTTTTATGTCCTTACCAAGTTAAAAAGAAAGCTTACCACTTTCTTCAAGTTCTATTGGCTCTGCTTCTGAAGCCATTTCTGCAGTAGAAGCCATCAACCTGTTTCGTTTCCGAGCTTGCCTAGAATTAACTGCTCCTCCACGACGCTTTCGTTGAGTCTAAGAAAGAACAGAGCCATAGCACTTTCTTTCAGAGTGGCCCTCATCTTTGCAGCACCAATGAAAGTACACAAGGACACACAAAACACTCCCCTGAATGGCTGCAATATGCAAAGAAAGGTGGCATGGGTCATTCCTACCTGAACAAGTTGCATCCTGCAAAACACATCACCCCACATCTCTTACCAGTTGGGTCACAACAGAAAAAAATCATATTGTGATGCTTTGCAAATGAGAAAACGAGTTCACAATTACATATGTTCGTGTCCAGCCAACCACTGGAGTCAGTGTGACCTTTTATTTTTGCTGACATTGTAAGCCTTCCTGAACTATTGCTAGCACCTAGAGAGATCAAGCATCTTAAGCGTCACAGAACATGAAGTTTTAATACATGTGTATGCTCCCATGTATTTACTACAAACTCTTAAAAATGTTTATAGATGTACTATAAACAACATATTTTAAGAATCACATTTGCACTGAGTAGTAAAATACTTACTGTGCTCATGCTGTTTCTTGATCTAAAACCACGGAAAGAGAGGTACGAATACCAAAAAATAAAACGCAAGAAAGCTACAAGCATCAATTCCTTATAATCCTTTAGGTAACACACTGTTAAAAAAAATCCAGATTTCTGGGCATCTAACAACAACGTTCTTCCAAACCTAAAAGAGAGAGAAAAGATTACATAGCTGTAAAGCTTGTTCTCTTCAATACACCCCTTCCCCAAGATTCCCATTACTGAGTCACCAGCTTCTGTCTAAAGCTGGAGGTGAACTCCCAGAGCTTGGTATTTGAACCTCAGACACCTACAGCTAGGCTTTTTTTTTTTTTTTTGGCACTTGGACCATTTGCTATTTTCCAGACTTAGTGATCAGTGAGCCTGCAGGTACATTTCTGGTCAGAGTAGATGAAATTTTCAGTACTGTTAAGTGTAACTCCCTCTCCAAACATGAATATTCTCATTTATTATTGCTGTAAGAATTTTTTTTAGAATCTAAACTAACATGTATAATTTTTCAAGAGTTTTTCTCACAGATGTGAGCAATAGCCTTATGTTTCCACCTGGAATGCTGAAAGCTAAGTTTTCCATCAGAGGAAGCCAGGAACCGTATTTCATTCTCCCGCTTCCGCGGTACAGGATTCACATACTCAATGATTTTCATAACACTCTGTGTTAATGCCAAGTCTCTTTACACACTTCACCCCACTGTTCTTAAGGCCTAGATTTCATTTCACCTGTTCAGGATGAAAGCTCTTCTGCCAGCCTTACCAACATTTTTGGGAAGATCCTATTTTAGTCACTGAACTGAATTTCTGGAATACAGAACAAGAATTTTTTACAAGAAGACCATGCCAAACCTTGCCACATACAAAGCAAACCAGAAAGGCTGATCTGTGAGCACATTTTCTAGCCACTGCAGGAATTCCTTGCTCAATATGATGATGATTCATAACTTTGGGTTTGGAGCTTTTTGGAGACAAGGGAAGAGCAAGGTGAAGCAAGGAGGACACACTGCACAAGGGATGGGGGGGGGAAGGGAGAACATCATCCCTAAAGCCACCACACCTGCTCTTTCCAACCAGTTGCGTTGCTCAAAGACAAGCTACCATCTTCATCCAACAGCTACAAATGAAACTGAACATAGCTTCCTCACACAGCAGGAGGAAGAACAACACTGAGTAACACAAGAGGTGTATTAAAAAGATACACCATTGGATCTTTCTAAGTTTATTTAATCAAGAAAGCCAAGAGACATTTTTCTTGGTTCTGCTCAGATATACAATTGGAAAAAAGATGCTTGGACATTAAAAAGCTGGGAAATGTCAGTTGGCGCACACACATCTGAGGATTATAAAGAAATAAGCTTTATATAACCTAACTTAAAATTACAAGTTCTTAGAATTGTTCTTAAATAGAATTTGTTTGAGCAATCTAATACAGTGACCTATCTGCACTGATGAAAGACAACAAAACCCTAGTCTGATGTATTCACTGGACAGCATGGTTTGGGATATAAAACACCCAGAAAGTTTAATTAGACTCGGGCTTTTCAGATTCAACACTGAATACAACCCAGTGCAATGGTATGTTGACAAGTATCTTTAGAAAGGGTTAAAAATATAGCAGGAAGCAAGCACCTGGGATGACTCCAAACATAAAGCATTGCATAGATTCTCTTTAGCAACAAGTGGCTTAAGCTCTCACAAGAAAAAAAAACCCAACCAAATAAAAACCCCCACAAATAAACAAAAAAAAAGCCCCACCAACACTTAAATTTGAAAATTATACCGAAAAGAAAAAAGTAGGACACAATAGAAGACCTGTCATGCTAAGACCACCTTACCCATATTAAATATTCTCATACTTTACCAAGATACCAAGGAACAAATTATTTACAGGATTATATGACATCTCAGAGGATCCAATATCAGACCTCAAAGGCAACGTAGGCCAGAGCCGCTTTTTGAACTAAGTGACAGACAGCACCATCACTATTTAGATGGTTTTTCAGAATCTCACAATATCAGCAATAGTCTCTTTATACTTAAGAGTACAGACAAGGCACAAACATTTTATCTGCTCTAGTGGCTCTAATCTTAACCTCTTCAGAAGCTTTTTCTGAAGATACAAGTTGAGAATGCATACCCATAAGGAAGCTCACCATTGTAAAACCACCTTAAAATAAATCATCATAGGTGAGTCTATCAGTATCAACATGACCCAGGTCAGGAGAGTCACATCTATAAGGAGAATCAGACCACTAGGATTTATTGAGACTATGGAAGAAGTCTCATAACCCAGCAACAAGTTTTTTATGTAAGAACAAACCTCTTCTGTGGGGCTACAGATTTCCACATGTTATTATTGGCTTACGTGTGAAACTTCATTGAACATTAATTACCTGAACTCTAAGAATGGGTAGCAAAAATGAGGCAAGGCTTACTTTCTTGAATGTACCACTGATCACCTCAGCAGTGCACAAGAACAGAGGTAAACAAAAGAGTTTCAAGTTTTGCACATTGGAGACATAATCATCAATAAAAACTCCCGTAAGATTTTCAAAACCTCAGGGCAACTTGATTTAAAGATATGATTTGTTATACAGGACTGGATAGCCCAAATTAAGTGATAAGGTCTATATGCTCCTCCTCCAGCAGTCACTGTGAAACGCAACACCAAGACTCCCAGGATCCAACAATACAGTTAATGTATCAACCTCCTGCATTCAGAGATTAATTCAAAATCCTAGAGTTAAGATTTTGGAAAAAAAAATAAAACCCCAATTTATTTTTTTTTTAATGCGAAAACTTAGCAGATTGACTTAGGAAGCCAATAAATACTTTTACTTTTACAGACTTTTTATTGCACCACTGCAGGATGATACCATACCAGAAGAAGCCACTCCCCCTTTTGCTTTGCTCACGTAGTTTTTGTTCCTGTCATTTAGCTCTCCCCAGGGCTAAAGGAGCCTTGTCCTCATAACAACAAAGTTCAAGGTTTATTCTTGCTGACTCATTGGCATTTTAAGGACTATATCCACCAACTTTCTTCTGTATAGGTTGATATTTGAGAAAAATAAGTGTAATCTAAATTAAAAATGTTTATGTTAGGAGTAAAAGAAAAAAAATTACTATGGGAATCAATGAAGTTTCACATTAAATTTTTTCCTCTATAAAAAAAGTTAACATTTTCACCAAGTTCAGGTTGACCTAATTTAACATGTTTGCATTGCAATTCTAAAAACATGGATTCTATAGACAACATAACCTGAAAACTCTTCTTACACTACTCTGAAAACTAAGTTTTGGTCTCTCACATGCTTAGAATGAATTGAGGCAAATTAGCTTAAGCTAATGTCTTACTGACACAAACCAGACTTTACTTTGTAATCATCTTAAACATTACAAATACCATTGCTTTCTTTAAGTAGTTAATTTAGTGTGTCAGTCTAAATGTTTGGTGTGTGCAAGACACAGGTGACAAAGCCAGTACATATGTATTGTTTCTGTCAAAAAATGGTATGCTATGCCTTTAAGACTGTACTTCTCATTTCCACTCTTAAGACCTCTCTTTACACTCCTAACAACAGGAAACACATGCAGTATCAAAGATGCAAACACTGTAAAATTTCTTTTTGCGGTCAAAAGATGCACATACCAACCACAAAGCACTAGTCTTTATCACAGGGAACAGTAATATACTATTTTACTCTTTCAAAACTTTCCTATCATGTATTTCCAGTATCTTAAAAAACATTCTCATTTTTTCAGATGCACTATAGCAACTCCAGTGAAAACAGATGCCAAGTGTATTATGTTTTATCCAAATTCGGTCAAGCCACCCCATTCTACAAAAGCTTGGTGAGAGGCACTGTAAAAGTAAAGATGAGAGATAAACAGTCTCTACCTACTCTAAGCTGTCAGCTACACCTACAGAAAAGTAAGACATGCTTGTGAGCAGCCTAACCAAAAAAACCAGACCAAAGCAAAGAAGCTAAGAAAACACTCGCAGAACAAAACACACACAAAACTTTCGGTTGGACAGATGTTCTATTTCAGAAACAACAAAGGAAGGGGAAAATTGGCAAGAAAAAAAGCTCCTCATCACTCATATGTGCAGAAGCTTCTTTGAGAGAGGCTACCACTTACTTTCAATAATCCCAAAATCACACACACAAAAAAGGAAAAATAAGTTCAGTGTTTTCAGGTCGCATAATGGAGATATAGGGGGACACTACAGAGCGTTCCCTCCACCCCTGCTGTCACACAAAATGGGAGGACAGGCCAACTACTCCAGGCGGCTACATCTACCGGCAAGCAGGGAGGCACGGCTGTTCCTCCAGAGAGGGGCAAGGCCACGGTCTCCGCTCCGGCACTTGTCTCCCTCAGCCGCCTCAGGGCACCCTCTGACCGGCCCTCGCAGCAAGAGGCGCTGAGCACAGCGAGAGGCTGCGCAGCCTGCGAGGGCCGGCTGCTCTCGCCTCCGAGGGAACACGGGGCAGGAACCGGCGGCAGGCCCGGCTCTCCCCCGCACCGGAGCGCGGCCGCCCGGCGATAAGGGGAGCCGCCTTGGCCTGCCATGAGGACCGGGCAGCGGGGCTGCCAGGCCCCGGAGCCCCCCCCAGAGCGGCGGAGACGGAAAAATAAAAATAAGAACACGTCGGGGGACGCGCCACCCAGCTCCCCGGGCGGAGAGGGCAGGCCAGCGACAGCTGGGGGGGCGCCCCTTAGGGCCGTGCCCCAGCTCCGCGTCCCGGGGAGGGGGCTTGGGTCACCGTCCCCGCCCCGGAGAAGGGGATAACGCTGGCCCTGCCCCTCCGCGCAGGGCCCAGCTCCGCGCACCGGCGGACGAAGCCCCGTCTCCCCCAGCTCCCCTCAGCGCCGGCCGGGCCCGCCCCTCCCCCACAGCGGCCGGGTGCGGCCGCCTTCCCCCCGTTTCCCCCCTCCCCTCACCCGTCGCCCGCCGCCCCGGACGCCTCAGAAAGACAAGGCGGGCCCGGGGGCGCCGGTGCTGCTCCCGGGCGCCTCTCCCACCCGCCTGGCCGAGCCCCCCAGCCTGCAGCACTCACCCTCAACTGCCGGCCCGGCAGCGGCGTAGTATAACGCCCGCCTCCGCTCTTTCGCCATTGGGGAAACCGTCACACTGCGGCTCGCCGAGTGGTCACTCCGCACGTCAATCAGTAAGGGGTGAAGGGGAGCGGCCCCGCCTCTTATCCGGCCCCGCGTCCTGCTGGGAGTTGTAGTTCCACGCGAGGCTGGGGCTGCCCGCGACCACTGGGGCGACCTGGCCCAAGGGCCTGTAGGGCCTGTGCCCCATGGAAAATTTTCCTCAGTCCCGTGGTTAGTTCGGCTCCGACGGAGCCTGAGAGGGCGTTTGCGGTGTTCTGCAGTGTTGCTGTACTGCCTGAGCGTGTGTGGGCTTTGGGGGTGTCCACCCCCCCACCACACAGACAACACTGGCCTTCTGGAAATGTTTCTAATGTGCTGAGCAAAATCCACCAAAGCCGTCAATTTAGGAGCTCGTTGCCTGTTGCCTCTGGCAGAGTTGGTCCAGATCCCTTGTGTATCTCATTACAAGCACTTGCAGAGGAGTAGCAACACCAGCACCTCATCCTTGGAGAGGGTTTTTCCCACCTCCTTGCCTTAACCCAAGAGTCCTTTGGCTTCTGGATCTCACTGCCCCAGATCCAGCTGCTCGCTTCTTTGTAGGTAAATTCGTAGCTTTTCCTGGTGGCTTTTCTTGCCGCCGCCTCCTCCTCCTCTGGGTGAACAGCACTCGATGTTTGTATGATGTGGTTTTTGCTTGCCATTTCAAGGTATCCATGGCTGTGTCTTTGTTTTCATTTAAATAATAAAATAGCTGTGCTCTGCAGGGCAGGTCATGTTACCTGGCCAGGCAGCCACTGAGCTTGGGCTTTGCCTAATTACCAGAGCTGATTTAGAAGGAGCCAAGAGCCACCCAGCAACTCTGGTAGCAACTCTGCTACCAGAGGAGCGGGTGAGCATACTCAGCCTGAAGTCCATCATAGGGCTGAACCCCCTCCATCTTATTTTCCTCAACTCATCTGGGCCTCGTTACAGGTGAAGGCTTTTGTGATCTGGCCGGTTACACTGAAATAAGAGACCTCAGGAATGTGCAGCTTTCAGCACTTAAAAAGGGTTTCTTAATGAGCCTGTCACTGAGATCAGATAGGTGAAACATCTGATTTTATAAGTCTGGTTTGTGAGATGATTTAAGAGTCAGCCTTGTTCACTTACCCCTGTCTTCCTGGCTGCCAATGGTGTAACAAACATGTAAATGAGTGAATCATGAATTCCTCACCCACCTGTGTGTCTGGGGAGCACAGAGGCATTGCCAATGCTCAATTACCTGTGCGTGGATGAAGCAGGCTGGGGATGGTCCCTGCTGCAGACACCGAGGCAGCAGCGTGAACATGGCGGTGTTGTTTCAAAGCTCACCTGCCTCCAGTAGCATCACAGCTGCCTTCGTAATGCAGCGCTAACGAGTCCTAGCAGACCTCAGCTTTCTGTGCACCACCCTGCTAGAACAGGAATACCTGAGAAGGTGCACGAGTGACCAATGGTTCCGGATAGGATCTGCTGCCTCCACCATGAAGTTACCCACGTTTGTCAAGAGGAATGTGGCATATTTAATGTTATTCTGTGTATTCTGTTGAAAGACCTGCCATCGCTGAAAAAGCAATAAGCTATATTGATATAAAAATGTCAATATAGGAATAGAATGATATTTTTCCTGAGAGACTCACATTCTTTTAAGTTCCTCAAAACATTGATTCTGAAGATGAATTTATGTGTCGGATCCTAAAGTAGCAATAGGGCTATTTGTGACTTCTGAATTTGTGAATTGAATTTGTGACTTGTGAATTCCGCAGCTGGATTATTGTGATTGCTCTGTTCCTCAGTCCTTTCATTTGAGAGCAGGGAAAATATGGAGGAAATAGTTATGAATCAGCTTGATTGCAATTTAGTAAGAATTTTGAAAACTGGGTGCATCATCACAGGGGAAGAAGCACACAGTATGATAACTTTTAGAAATATTTCCATATTACTTACCTAAATACTCCTGCCTAGCTATTTGCTTAATGATTTTATTTTTTTTTTTAATTCTAAAAATGTAAGATAGACCAAAAAGGTGAAGAGGTATCATTCAGCCATGCAATATCCCAGACTGTGACTGTGGCCCTGTTAATTTTCTGGAAAACCCAGGTGTTACAATCACCACTTGGCTTTGTTGTTCTGGAATACAATGCACCAGAAAGCTCAACAACCACAAAGGGAGATAAAACTCCCTGCCACCAGGGATCTGTCATTTTACGCTATTACAATCCCTTGCAATCCTAGTTCCCTCTTCTTTATAGTGCTGCTATCGTTCCTTCTTTTCACTCTCCTGTTCCTTAACTCTTCCTGCTGAGCATGAGCCCTACATTACTTTCGTGGACTACAACAGCATTTACTTTGAATGAAAAATAAAGCACATTTTTATCAGCTTGTGGAAGTGATCTTCACAGCTAGGTGGCAACAAAAGAATTCCATTAGGCTTCCTTCAGTAAAAAGTGAGAAATGTAATTCGAGAGCATTAAAAGCAGCTGCCTGACTGTAATGTCAGCGACAGTCTCCTTCAATTTAAATATTTGCAATAGCCATAATTAAACACTTAGTTACTGGCATCGAGTTAAAATAGAAATACATTACATAGACTTACTGCTGTGCAGTTTTTAATTCAGATTTATATCCTCCTTGGCTTTGTGCCTAGAGTAAGTCATGTGATTTAAAGGCTGTTTTACACAGTATAGAAATTGTCATAGAGGGAAAATTATCTTCTAGGTGAGCAACAGAATTTTGACTTTATCTGGAAGCAGCTCCCTAAAGAGATCAAACAATGTTATGTTCTTCCACTGTTTAAAGACTGAAGAGATTCACATCTACAAATGGAGGGGTGGCCTCTCTGGGTCACTGAATGGAGTTTCTGGCTCCCGGAGGCTACCACATCCTCTAAACTTTCTAAGTGTTTTTTCCCTCATCTGCTAAAACTGGTGTTGAAACTGATGATCCTCTTATCCTATACACAGTTACTGTCATGTAAAATGATGGGTTTGGAACTTGAGCTGACCATGCCTTCTGAAAAGATGCATATGTAAACAAATGTTGTGTGGTTTTTGCCCTCATTTTTATTCTTTTGGAAGATGAGCACAGCAAACCATGGGATACATACTATGATAACAGGAATACAGATCTCAACATTCTTACCTAGATATTTGCCATTCTGCTGTAGGACCTTTGATAGTAAGGTTTTGGTTTCTTAAAGCTTTTGATTATAACAGAAAAAAAAGTATCATTATAGCTTAAAAAGAAAATTCTATTACAAAAAAATTGACACGTTTTTATTCTATTATGCCTGTATGACCTGAATTTTTCTAATCGCCCTGCAAAGGTGAAATTAAGATTAAAATTCTA
This sequence comes from Scolopax mira, assembly GCA_004320125.1. Classification (NCBI taxonomy): domain Eukaryota; kingdom Metazoa; phylum Chordata; class Aves; order Charadriiformes; family Scolopacidae; genus Scolopax; species Scolopax mira. The sequence continues at coordinate 11,874 of BJBW01005215.1, read as the reverse complement.
CCTTGTAGAATAGGCACACTGGGAAACTTCCAGCAGGCCTGAAATTGTTCCAAATGTATTTTATTGTACTTCAGAGCGCAATATACAGACTGTGGCTCCACTTCTTGCTGCCTCATAAGCAGCCATTTTCTGAGCTGTTTCTCTGGCCATGAAGCCACGTTGAAGGATCTTGAACTGTCGTTCCCGACTCTCTTCCAGTTCTTTCCAATGGTTCCATTGCAAAGAATCCTGCAGAAGAGACACACAGGTGATCAGACTGCAAAGTAATACAGTGCTTCTCTTCAGAGGATACACTGAACTTCTGCTTGATAATCTGGCTGGCAGGCAACACAGTTTATTTGCTAACAAGATTGGGAAACTTGTCAACATGAAACTGAGCACGATGAACAGAAAGGTAACTTGAGTTGCCCAGTTTAATTAAACACAGCTGTAACACTACAAAATGTTAAATCAAGATAAAACTACATCTGGATGACTTGCTCCAATGCTGCTACCTTATGTTCTTTCTCTGCCAGCATTTTATCCACAAAGGCATAAATGAACAGTTGCACAAATCCTGTTAGACTCTAGTGGTTTGCTGATTCAAAAGCTGGGTTCACAAGGAGCATTCCCCCCAAAGCTTAGAAAAAAAACAGAAGACTGCTACTTTCAAATCTAATTCTTTGCTTAAAATGGTAAAAAAAATTTTTTTTCATTAATGGCAGTTTTTCTTATGGTTAGTTTTCCAAATTGCAATATAAAGTCTGTTTTATTAAGAATATAATAGTCATTTATAAGCAAATGCTACCTTGACTTATATCAGCCCAAACCCATTGGGCCTAAAGGGGCATCACAAATGTAACTGGCCACAATCTGGACTTTGAACTTTAGCCCAAGGGGTTCATGCCAGGTTTTTTTTCTACTTACTGAGCAACCTAAAAGGTAGCAGTACAAACTGAATGCCAGATACCTATAAGGGAGGAATTTTCTCCTATAGCCACACTAACACCATTTCGAGCAATATGCTGTTCAACTAGAAGAAAGATGCTGCTGAACAGCTGACCAGAGCTGAGCCACTTCCCTGTAGTAACATTTGGATAGGTCACACAGAGCTGAACAGCACTGATGGAAGAGAAACTGAAACAGCTAAATAATTTAGAGTAACCTTGATTTTTTTCCATTGTCTTTTTCATTTTTTATTTTTTTTTTTCTCCACAGGTGTCTTAATATTTGAGCATAACATAAACAAAACACTGTGACATCTTAAGAGACTTACTGTGTAAAGCTAAGCTCAAGAAAAAGATAAAATCTAACATCAAAACAAATTTCAAACCCTGGCTTTCTTTCTCATTCATATGATTCTAGAGCACTCATACAGACCCACATCAGATGGTCAAAAGTTCCAGCTGTGAATTTATCGTTTCTCATTGTTTCTTTTAAAAACATCTCACATTTGTAATGATATGGCTGCTTTCCTTTGAAGTCTGTATTTATTGCTTCTGCTTTACTCTGGATGCCATTCAACAAAGTGTTTAAGTATGAGTTTATATATTGAAGTTTATATATTGAAAACTTCAGAAAGCCATCCCAGTTTAGAAACTGCTTTCTTCAAATAGCTCTTCAATGTTTTCTTTGCCAAAAGGGATAGATCTGGCTGTCTATATAAGCACCTACATGTTTTGCTTGCCCAAAATGGGGATTCTGAGGCCAGCAAACATTGATACTCTGAAAAATGTCACTATTTTGGTTTTTAAACTATACACACTTGAAAAATACAGTTTTCCTTGTCATTGAATTCAGTTTCATCTGACTTTCTCACAAAATAAGCTGAAGAGTTATTATTTTAACAGGTTGGGAGATTTAGTTCTAATTTTACATTGGGCTAGTACAGCTTTTAAAAGGTGATCCCATCATGACTGTTCATTGCAGCATTCCATATGCTGAAGTACTACACGTACTATTACTGGTATATAAACTATTTCTAAATGTTAGGCACTTGCCAGGGAAAAACAACCAGTATGAACCAGCATAAAGCCTACAGGGCTGTTAGTGCTTCCATCCCAATGTCATGGGACTGGGCTGAGGAAAGGTGAGCTAAAAACCAGGGAAATGATAAACTGGAACCCTTCTTGGGTGAGAGGTGGGGTAAGCATCCCAGTTTGGTGTAATGGGATGTGTGCGATAGCAAACTGTGAGAGAAGTAGATTTGGGGACAGGGCATAAGATGCTATTTCGATGGGATGAGAGTGCGTGGTAGTGAAAGTGGGAAGATGTGCCAGACGGATGAGCCCTGCGCTGTGGTGGCAGAAAGTGTGACAAGAAGGTGAGGTCAAGGCCCTGGTTTGAAGGAATTGTGCCGATGCAGGAGCCAGGGAGTTGCTCTCGCCAGCCACGTATGGCACCATCTGCCTCTGCCCCCCTGCCAGCCCTGGCAACCCAGCAAAGGTCTGTGAACAGCAGGTCTATTGCAGAGCTTTTCCCCTTATGTAACTCCCAGACCTTCCTCGGAGTGATGCTGGATTTCTGGGGGGTAATCTGTAAGAGTCCTGCTTGCTTTTTACGCTCCATTGTTTTTTCTATAAGCTTTTTCTCCAGGTTTAAAATGCGTTCATCTTTCATATGCCTTTCACCATGCTGGGACTTTTTCTTTTCTTCTTGCCTGCAAAATCAAAAAGAAGCAAGGAAAAGGTAAAATAATATCAATAAATCCATTTGAGTGTATATTACCTTGATAATAATGAATTTTCTCTTGCTTCTGGGAATCAGCTAGACTCAAAAACGTTTTAAATCATATAGCTCGATGAATGTGGTATTCACAACTTGCTTCTTGGTGTTTACAGAACAGCATTACTAAACAATACAGAATAATTTCTGCTGACAGGCTGACAGGATGACAATATCTGAAGTATTTCAAGCCTGACATGACATGCTTTAGAAAAATCATGTGCAAAACGTGTGATAATACTGCAGCTTTTTGCTTGTGAGAACTATGGAGTTTTCCTTATAGGATCATTAGTATTCATCTCGATTGCTGTATTCCTTGGCAAATGGAAGATATTCTTTTATGTGTAATCTCAATGCCCAGATTCAGAATCTATGGAATAGTGATGTATTAATTAAGGTTTGTGGTAAGCATAATTTAGGTAATAATTTATTCTAGGTAAGCATAAATTTATAGCATCATGTGAAGCATAGAAGTAAGGCATAAGAGAGAGGTTATTGATAACCTTTTTTCCCCCTTCTATTGTAGCTACTTTTCTGTCCTCTGAAGTTTACGTTTTATCTCCTTTTGCTTACTTCCACCCAGCTGGCACAATTTACTCACAACTTCTTCATGTAGGTTACATCACTTTGCCTAGTGGTGATGTCCAACTTCCTCTTTTATTCAACATTGCCCTTGAATTTGGCTCAGTACAATTGTGTTGTCATGAGCAGCTGTAATTCTCTTGGCCTAATTCAGAGCTAAAGTAAGTGTCAGTTCTACCAAAGAATATACATAATTCTGTAATGTACCACCAGGTTAGTTCTGATACCTTCTCTCAGCTGGCAAGGATAGCTTTGTAAAGGTCCTTTTATATTGTGGTAGTATGACATTACGATTGCTTTTATTGGAAACCAGATTAAGACTCCAAATGATCAAGAGGAGAGTGCTCTTGGGCATCGTTCAGCCAATATTGTAACTGTTATTCTGTCAGTGGCAGCACTAATTTCACAGACAGGCTGCCCCTTGGAAATATTTTACAAGAGAATTCTTCCCTTATCTCTTTGTGGTCTCATACCACAGTGTTTTCTGTATAAGGCACAGTCTTCTCAAGGAGCTAGAGGAATGGTAAGAAGGAAGTTCCTTCTCATGCTAAAACCACCAATCTGCTTTAAGAAGTGTCTGTATCAAGAGTGCAGGGATCCAAACACTTATTTTGTTTTGGGAGAGATGGCTTTTGTCTGCTGCCTTAGCTTCATCTTTGCTTATAGGAAACTCTCTGTAACAGTAGGTATTCTTCAGAGCAGCCATTCTAGATTAGAGTTCCCAAAATCCTCAGGAACTGGATGAATGGGAGATTTGACCTGTGCTACATTCTGAAGTGTGTCTTTGAACTCTAAATAAGGGGCACAGTTTAGCTTTGCTTCTCATTTCCAGTTGCTTTCATGAGATGCTTCTCACACCTCTCTGCTGCCTCCTTATCCTCCTTACAACTGTGACATCCTCAGCTACAATAAGATTAATTTTTAACACTATTCTGTAAATCTAAAAATTAGGTACTATTGTTGAATCTAATTGAGAACATAGAGTATTTCTATTTGCATTGTAACAAGGCATTATTTCCAAGGAATATAGGGGAATATAACAATAAGGGTTTATGTAAACACTTATGATTAAATATTGTCAGTGGGAATAAGCAGCAAAACCTTTCATTACATGCAAATCCAGTTTCTTGTAAATACAATTGCAGGAAACAGAGCAAGAGGTTTAATGTCATGAGGCAACAGCAGCTGCTTCTGAATTAACATTGTCTATAGGTGCTTGTCTTCAGACTAATATTCAGTCCTCTTCTACATGAAGTCATGTGCCACTCATCAACACTGTTCTGAAAAGCTGCCAATCTCATAGATTTTCAGCTGCCATCATAACAGAAACTCAAAGAGGGGAAGAGATGAAAAAAATAAATTTTAATATTCTGTTTTTCTGTGATAGTGAGTCGAAAACTTTCAGGACTCAAGATAGAAAAATCTCATACAATCTCTGTCAGCCTGTATCACGTATTTCCTAAGGAAGTAAGATACATAGTTAGAAAAATCCTCTCCAGATTCAATAGAAAATTACGTGATAATTTATGCAAAAACAATTTTAATTTTAAGTTTATTTACTGGCTTCTGGTATTGAATGAGCACGTTAAATGAAAATCAATCTTTAAGAATCATACCAGTTCCTAAAATGTAACAGCAAATCTTTGGTCCAAAAGAATCAAAGAATCGTAGAAAGGTTTGGATTGGAAGTGACCTTAAAGATCATTGAGTTCCAACCCCCCTGCCATGGGCAGGGACACCTCCCACTTGAGGAGGTTGCTCAAAGCCCCATCCAGCCTGGCCTTGAACACTTCCAGGGATGGGGCATCCATGACTTCCCTGGGCAACCTGTTCCAGTGCCTCACCACCCTCACAGGAAAGAATTTCTTTCTGGTGTCTAATCTAAATCTTCCCTCTTCCATTTTAACCCCATTGCTCTTTGTCCTGTCGTTTCACTTCCTGACAAAGAGTCACTCTCTGGCTCTCCTGTAGGCTCCCTTCAGACATTGAAAGGCTCCCCGGAGCCTTCTCTTCTCCAGGCTGAACAACCCCAGCTCTCTCAGCCTGTGCTCATAGGGGATGTGCTCCATCCCTCTGATCATCTTTGTGGCCCTCCACTGGAAATTATTTTGTTTAATTAACAAAGAGAATTTGTTAATTTTCTTTTGTTTTGGTCTCAGACAAGAGTCTTCCATCCATTTATGAGTCTTGCCCTACCAAAGATTTTGAGAAAAATTGTAATATTTTTGAAGTCTGTGTATATTTGAAATGGTTTAACAAACTCTAGTTTTTGCTCAGTGACCTTGTCAGAAAGTCCCGTTTAGTGTTGAGGAATTAGATGAGATTCTTGAATGTGCTTATGGAGTTTTGTAGAAGTCTGGGGTGTAAACTACTCAACATATAAACTACTCAAAGGAGGAAAAGTATGGGATGAATGAAAAATTCAACAGAATACGGATATAAAAGCAAACACTGAAAATTTCTTTATCTACCACTGCTTTCATTCTCTACTCACCATCTGTGTAAGCTATGCATACAGTCAACAGCAGAAAGATTTTTGGTACATTATGAGGATGTACAGAACAATTCCATCAGTGATGGGTAAAATGTAAGTTTCTTTCTATTTAAAATAATATTCCAGGCATCGTAAACTGCAGTTGACATCCTGTATTTGTTGTCTCAATGACTTCCTTAGTAAATGTAATGAATTAAAAAACCATAATACAGAATTATTTTTTTACTTCACATTATACAGACTTGTCATGGACTTTGGCAGTCCAGAGTCTTCCTACTACACATCCCTTGTAATTATTTAACTATCTGCCCTGTGATTTTAGCAACTGGCCAAATGGACCTTGTAATAATGCAATTCAGCATTAAAGGTTTTCCTGTAGGAAATGAAAACATGTGGAACCTGAGATTAGGTCATCTCAGCTGTGTTTAAAAAGCGGGGAATCTGAAGATTTGCACTGAGGATTCCTTCTGAAAACTACATTTTGCTCTTAATTTAAAATTTCAAACTCCAGCTGTACACCAAAAGTAAAAGGAGACAGACATATCACAGTTCTTAACTTGTAGGAGATGGAGTAAAATGGCTACTTGACCATTCTAGACACTAAAATATCAACTTAAGCAGCTAGGACTGTAGTTATAAACTCACCTTACAAAATTGAATCTTGTGCAATAAATACAAGTATATTTTTAAAAGCAGAAGTAGGATTACCTTATAGTGCAATAAACAATTATTTTTTTTTAGTTTCTTCATACTCTCAGTCTCAGTGACTAAGGCTGTTTGTACTTAATGGTTCCTTGCCTTTTTTGTCTGGCACTATATAATTCTTAGTTATTGCAGTGAGGAAAATTAATATATCTGTTAACAGTTCATTGTTAAAGGAGTCATTATTTTGACACTTAAGAGCACTACACTATTAGATTGATTGCTATTTTGTACTAATGTGAGGGATTTAAGCACTCAAAATCTGACTCCATTCCACAGCAATTAATCTATTAAGCACCTAATTTTAGGTGGGGAAGTGATTGTTATTGATAACAGTGTTTTCCTCATTTGAAGTAAAGGTTATGAGGCTGTATAATCAAATTTCATTCACAGTATCAAGGAATGGACCTCTAGAGGTCTTCTTGTCCACCCCCACCTGCTCAAGCAGAGCCATCTCAAGCCAGTTGCTCAGGACCCTGTCCAGATGATATCTTCAAGGATGGGGACTCCACAACCTCCCTGGGCAACCTATTCCAGTGCTTGGTCACCCTCACATTAAAAAGGTACTTCCTGATGCTCCCCTTATACCTCTTGTCCTCTCACTGGTCACCACTGAGAAAAACCTCGCTCTGTCTTCTTTACAGCATCTCTTCACATATTTATATTTCAAATCCATCATTGCTGGTGAATTTCCTCCTTCTGTTTCAATGCTAGTGAAGTTACCAGCAGTAAGGACTGAGAAATTAAATCTTACTTCTTATTGCCAACACATACAGAATCCCAAGTATTCATGAAACTTGTGAAATTTGTAAAACTTGTGCAATTTATGAAATCACAAATATTATGAAGTAAAAAAATAAAGTCCCTTTAAAGTTGTTAATTATTCAGCTTTTTTTTATCATTCTAGGCTATATTTTTGAAGACCTGAAGCAACAGCCACACATAGGGATACCATGGCACATGTTGCCATTACATCTTTCCACCTCCATGTGCTCTCTGCTCCTTCCCTCAGTTCTGTGCTGCATCACAGCATTGTGCTGCTGGGGTGTCTTACAAGTTTTGGAGGATGGGGTTCCCTTCTTCTCACCCAGAAGGCCTTTGACCACATAAGTCAGACCTAGACACTCCAGGGAACACCTGCTTTAGGAAGCTTGTTCTACTTGGAAAGGACCATCACAGTTACTCATCCACAACCCTCCCTTCTCCTTGTTCTCCCTCTGCATAACCAGGCATCCCCCTTATCCTCCTGCCATGGCTGCCTGCACACTATTCCCACTGTTCCCCAATTCAGGCCAAGAGAGAGGTGTTACACTGATGCGTGGCCAATACCCCTTCTCAAGGAGAGGTTTAAGCACTGTCAAGTGTCAGGGAGAGAAAGGAGTGCTTTGCCATCTTGGCAAACACACCATTGTTTGTAACAGAGCACTGAGCCCCAGAATGCTACAGCTTTGCCACAGTGTGAGATGGGGATGCGGTAAACTGTTGTGTTGGTGGGAGTCTGTGCATCTTGTTCCTCATAAAAATTTTCTGATTCTTCCTCCTCATGTACAAGGTAGTCAAGGAGGTTTAGTGTAGTTAAGAGTGTTGCCCTGGAACAGCAGCTGCTACTTTCATCTGGATGTTGCCCTGACTTGGAGAGGGGAGGAGGCTTGGGCAGCAGGTGCCATCATGTCACTTGAAAACCAGCAGGATAACAAACCAGGCAGGAACATGAGCACAGAAATAAGGCTGGCTTCTGTGTACCTTACATATGTGACAGTGGCTGGTGGAAGCATGGACATGCTACTGTCATCTGTCTGAGACAAACAAAAGGAGAGTGTGATGTTCATTAGATGGGCTTGCAGAGGAGCTGGGAATTGAGAATGTGAAGCTTTGTGAGATAACTTTCCTCTGGACAGCTTTAAACCACATGAATGATGTAAGCATGTGGCCCCAAGACCATACTAAATTCAATCCACAGTAAACCCTCCCAAACCACAGATAAATGTGGATGGAGGGAGAATCAGCACCAAGCATTTTGATCTGTTGCTTGATTCTTAGTGAATTAAATTACTTGCAGTAATAGATGTAGCCTCACCAGAATGAAAAGGAATTGTATTTGAGGTATATGGGGACATAACTTTAGTACATTATCATGTATTCAAACACTCATAAATCTTTTAGTGCTAATATTTGAAAGCTGAGAACACAAATGTGTGTCCACTTCATATGCCGGTGCTGATTTTCAAACTGTGTGAGATTCTAGCAATTAAAGAGATGTCCTGCATACACACGGAATTGATTCTTAAGTGTTCTGTGAGCACTTCCAAAGCCACCACTGTGGTGGATATCATGGCTTGCAGTCTATTAAAGGCTGATGTCTCTAATTTTTCATGTTCCATTTCCTATTTTGTTTAATATAGCTCATTATATGCTTGCTCAATGTGCTTCTTTTGTGTTGATGTATGTCTGTTTGTAAATGATATTGAAAGCAACTTGCTTGGTGGGGACCCAATTAAACTCCAGCTGACACTAACTAAAGCACATTTATTTAGCAAAGCTTAGCCACCATACTTCAGCTAATTAGCAGTAGCCTTCAGCATAATCCAATTTAAGATACAACATGTAATTTTATATTGATGGTAAGGCTATCTTATGAGGACTATTGGTAAGATATGCTGTTCTATCCCTATAATTATGAATTCATTCTATAAACATAAAAATTTGCTTTTCTCATCTCCTGTGCAGTGTATCAATAATACAACGTAAGTGATTAATCACCTACATTGATTTGATAGATATTTCAGGATTCAAGATCTGTAAATCAGGTTTAACACACAAAGCTGATTGTTTAGAGAGAAATAAAAGCTGCAGCAAAGAGTCTATCATTTGTCAATAGGCCAGCATGCTGTACTCCTCCATTAACAGAAATAACACCATAGATTTGCATTCTAGATGAAAATGCATTACATATACTCCCAAAGAATAACATTTCTGCTATACTTTGATGATGCCTCTTTATAGTAGATGCTCCCAACTTACAGTACATAGATTGCCTGGGAGACATGAATGGAAATGTCTTATAACATCTGTAATGAAACTTTGTATTTTCTTTATTTGGAGAGCAAGCAGGACTCAATTAAAATTATGGTATTACTTATCCTAAGTCTGACTAGAAGCTTGCAAATTAAGTGTTTAATTTCATTTGAATTCTACCATCTTTGGCATGCCTGTCTGTTCTAAAAAACATTTCAGAAGTTGGGACAAAAAGTGAATCAAAGTTAGCTTCTCATTCAAGCATAGCTTATTTCAGGATCGGAACAGTTTTAGATGTGAATTAAGCCAAAGAGTCTATTTTAAAGAAACCCAGCGGTTTACAAAATTCACAGACTGCACAGAGAATCCTAGAATTGTCTAGGTTGGAAGGGACCTTTAAGATCATTGAGTCCAAACATCAGTCTAACAGTGCCAAAGATCTAGCATAACAAACGATGCTTTAAGTAGATACTAGTGAAACAGGTTTTCTATAGTATGCCAGCTTTCAATGCCTGATTTGCATCTCTAGTGGCTTGAGTTGCTCCCACAGGCTTTCACAACACTGAATGTAGCTGACAGTGTATTTCCAGCTCCATTTCAGCTTCTTTATTCTTAAAATCTTTTCTCGATATATACCACAGAAGAGAGGGGCACTGATCTGTGCAGCCAATCCACTGCAGCTGCAGTTATTGATTCATTAAATTCATTAAACTATCTTCTTAAGTACTAAGACAGAAAAACCCCAGTCTTTGTACATTAACTATCATCAACAAACCAAATTAGAACTGGGACTAATGAAAACTAGTTAAATGAATACATCAATACTGCCTTCCGTAATTGAGATTTAGAACTGGAGATAAATCAATAGCATTTATTGAACTTTCAGAAGCCACCTTCTTATCTCAGCAATAAACACAAATCTAAAACATGTCTTAAGTCGTGTGCTTTTAGCCTGATAGAATGTCACCCTGAACACCTGTTTGCAAAATAAATACGACAAGAGAAGGACTAACCTCTCAAATTCACAAAAGTGAAAAGGTGAAAGACAGTTTGCAAGAAAAATATAGCAAATAATCAAGATGCAGTAAAAATGGCATAAGATCAAGAAGTGTGACACATTTTACACTTTTACACAGGCTTTTTTCCTGTTCAGCTTTATTTCTAAATAGATTTAAATTAGATTTTAAACTCTTTGTGGAAGAGACCTGTCTTCTGAATATGTGAGGCATCTATGATGGTTATGGATCCTTTATGACAATGAATAATAAATATAATAATGAATAATAAATATGAATAATGAATACAAAATTTGATCAGAGAGCCTGTAAGCAAAGATTTTTCTCTTTGATCTACTGCTATAATATATATAATTTATAACTTATTATTGTTATCAGAAAATTTCCTTCCTAAAATATTTTTAACTGCTAAAATAAGGCCTGCCTTTTCACATAACAAATCAAGTTCAAGGAAGAAAACTATAGCCCTAATGTATTGGTTTAGATGCAAATGAGAAACCACTTTATGTAACAAGTTTTAATGATTGTAATAACACCAAATTAGTGGTGATTAGCTAAAAAGGAACAGAAGAAAGGCAGAACTTCTTTCTCAATATATAAAATAGGCTCTGAATCCTGGGGAAATACTGTCAACACTAGCTTATGGAGTGTCTTCAACCATAAATACAAAATGATGAAAAAGATTTGTTAAATCTGATGCAAATTCTTTTCAAGAATAAAAAGGAAATTCTGGCTCAAGTGTAATCCTTGACAAAAGTAAAACTGATTTATAAAAGGGTCGTATTTTGCTCTCTACTTGTTTTTCTTCTGAAGGGGCTAGCAAAATATTAACGAAGTTGCAGTGTCTTAAATGTCACAGGCTGTTTTATACTGACTTTAAAGCAGCTGCTCGTCCAAGTTCTGCTCTGAACAGGGAAATCTGGTCCAGTTTTTCTAGAAGAAGTTGTTCCTTAGCTTGTTTTTCGTGAATTATCTGGTCTCTCTTCTCTTCCTCTGCTGCCTTCTGTGCTTCTCTGAGTAGAGCGAGGCGTTCACGTAGTTCCACTACTGACATTTCACAAATTAAACCGTGGCCACCAGTCTAGAGAACACGAAATATAGGTTTAAATAACACTGTAAATACCAAGGGGAGAGTAAATGAGTAAACCCAGAATATTTTGATTCTCTTCCAAATCCTGCTGAATATTATTTTGACTTCTAAAAAGATAGGAATGGCCCTAACCTAACTGGTATTTACAAGCTGTTTTTAAGGTGTAGAGCTTATCTTTTTTCTGTGCAAAAACATAAGGCTCATAAAACAATTCATGAAAAAGCATTGAAATATACAGTAGATTAATCATAACTACAATGTATTTGCTGTCC
>BJBW01005211.1:0-31519 GCA_004320125.1 Scolopax mira | reverse complement strand
AGAGAAGTTGTGGGTGTCCCATCCCTGTAAGTGTTCAAGGCCTGATTGGATGGGGAGACCAGGAGGTGTTCCTGCCCATTCAGGGGAGTTAGAAGTTGATGATCTTTAAGGTCCTTTTCACCTGAACCATTCTGTGATTCTATGATTCTATTATCTATGTCTGGAAGGTACAATATCATCGATAATAAGTTATATGAAATTCAGTGACCTTATATTTATCCCACTGCTGAAGATGTGTCAGTGGTTTAACAGGTATTTTATTTTCAGGAATGTATTATTATATGATCACATTTACTGCAACAGTTGTGAAAATAGAATTTTAGTGTCCTGTTGGAAAAAAGCAGGTTGACAGGAAAAGTCATCACTCTCTACAACTACTTGAAAGGGGATTGTACTTAGGTGGTTGTCAGGCTCTTTTCCCAAGTAGCCAGTGATAGGACAAGAGGATATAGCCTTAAGTTTCAGTAGAGGAGTTTTAGATTGGATATTAGGAACAAAATTATTCACTGATTAAAGTTTTCTTACAGTGATCAAATTATACAAAGTAGGGCTTCTAATATAATAAAGCTTTCTTAAGCATTAGGAAAAAGGTTCCTTTTCTCCTTCCTGCCAAAGTTCACTGCAGAGTTACACAAATGAAGATACAATGCTAGATGTTTGCTGAAAGAAACAGGCATAAGATTATGCCTGGGTCATTTTTGTAATAAATTTGAATGAAGATATAAGAAGGGAAAGGATTTATCTGTAAAATTATTTTTTATTGCTGATAATCTTCCCTTTGGTATGTGACTTATTAAAAATGTACTAAAAATTATCATTTATAGAGTTTACATAGGTTACATATAATCACTACTGCATCAATTCATGGAATATTATAACATGGGATTCAACACTCCTTTGCGTGAAGCATTGACTGAGAGATGCTGAATTTGCATTTCCTGTTGAACTTAATTTGTCTGAACTTATGTTCTGCAGCCACAAAATTTACATACCTTTTTCCAATCATCTTTTCATACTTTGGTCTGCTACTTAATTTCCAACAGCTTGACCTGATGTTTCGGGAGATGTTATTTATACTTTTGAGAGCTCTCTCTGCAATCTGTATGAAGAGGAAAAATATTTTAAGTATTTGCTAACCTCTGCATAGTTAGCTTTGTAACTCAAGCACTTACACCATGTTTGTTTTCTACAATCTTTCATACAATGCAATGTTCATGCAATTTTCTGGAGCTTGAACACTTAAAACAGAAAGCATAGTAAATTCCAATAACCATATAAATACTCATGTCAGGTCATCTGCATTCAGATGGAATCAACTAAAAATAGCAGGACTATCATGGTTATTTCCTACTAAATTAACTGTGTGGACAGTAGTTTACTCTTTTGGTGAAAAGACAGTATTCCAAGCACTCTCAGGCTTAGGTCGTTAAGTGTCACATAGGGATTAAATCACTCACAAAGGTTTAAGAATATATCTTTCTCCCCAGCCTCCATACTAAGCACAAAAGCTCTGATCATGCAACAAATTGATGAAATCATTTAGACAGTTGGTCTGCAGGTCAGCAATTTTCTCCTTTATATGTCTATCACACAGTCACTTTAAAATTGGTCTTGAACACTTCTATCAGCAGAGTTGATACAGCAGAGACTGGCATTAGTTGTCCATCAAATATTATTTTCTTAATTTCTAAGGTTTTGAAACCCATGATGAGCTCTGTGGTGCCACAGATATGTTACTGGCCTTTTTGTTGTCCTGTCTGTCTTTGATTTATTCAGATAGTAAATGTCAGAGTTAATGAATGTAAAATCATGTTGATGGTTCTAAAATGGGAGAAGTAGCAGTAATTTTATTTGAAAGTGCTCTTAATGGGCATTCACTAATACTAAAAGTAAGTGAGAGGAAAAGGTAACCTCATTAAAGAAATTCAGTGTAATCAAGGTTTAAGAGCTACTAGAAAGGATTATACAGTTTCTTACTCCAAAGACTGTATAAGTTGGTTTAGTTACTTAATTCCTTATCAACCCATTGTCACTAACAGGCCTGAAAGGAAATTTGAATTTCATGTATACTCCTCGGCTCCCCAACCCTATAACTTAATATTTCTCACAAAAATTTATGGTGGTCCAAATGTGGCTCACAGAGGTAAAATGTGAAGAGTGGAATGAAAAGAAAAACATTAAGTTGATAATTCTCTGTACTAAAATAATTTTCAAAATTTTCTGTTTCTGTCATAAATAATATTCCATCACATTTCTGTTAATATGAATAATTTTGAGCTGACAAATAAATACATGAAAAATGAAGAACATCATAATTGGAAAAAAAAAAGTGTAAAGTATGTGGTCACGAAATAAAAGAGTCTAGAATCATCATTCCATGAATAAGATGGAATGGAATAGATGGTATTGAGTGGTAGACTTAAAACCAAAAACACTTATTTAAAGCAAAGCCTTTGTAGAATAAAATGAAAACTAACATATAACAGTGAAAAGTTATCCTAAACTGGAAAGGAATAAGAATTGAGAAGACATGCCTTTTACACTTTCCTTGAAGGTGGTCATTAGGGATCATTATAATAAAGATTTTGACAAAATATTGCAGACTGGTGTATAACAGGTCTCCCAAATGTATGTCTTGTGTCATTTGATCCTTTCAGTTACAGATTTAGATTTTTCAGATCTCTGTATTTTTAATGTAAAATGTTATAATTAGGACTCCTTTCCTTTCTTTTTCTTTTCCTCTTGGACAAAAGCTCATTTTTCTCAAGTGACATTACAGCCTGTGCTACGGATTCTAGTAAAGCAGGCACAGATGAGCTCTAACTGCAACACATTGGCACAGGAGCATTCTTCATGCCGCTGCTGAACAGGTTTAATTGAAAAGCAGTAAGACATATTTTATCATTTAACTTGCAGTTTCAAGCAAAGGTGACATCAATGAAAATTCATCCTCTGTTACTCAGATCAGAGGGAAAATCTGGTGGATTAAAACCCAAAATTAGAATGATTGTGGTTAGTGTTATTGTACTAGAAATATGTTTTCTGAAGCAATCAATAATGGGTAATATTAGAGAACTGTGCTTCTACTATTTTTGTCTTAGCTCTTCAAACCTGATTAATTTGTGCTGCTCAAGGGTAAATAAAAAAAACCACATCAAACAACCCAGACCTAATAGACTAGTAATAGCTATGAATTTCAAAATGTCTATACAAAGTTTGTCAATTTTGTTGATACTAAATCAGTGAATTTTGTTAATGCTTTCAGTTTGCTGGGACAGTTCATATCATCTTTGGGAGATTTAAATCATAAATTCTTGGTTAAAGTTAAAACTGGATCACTGTTTTACCAAAAACATTTTCCCTGTATTAAAATTTGTGTCTGTGACCCTGCACAGCATTAATATAATTGCACCGCATGTAATTGAGTGAATTCTTTGATGTCCTTGTGGTAGCAGAAATATACTTATTGGAATAAATCTTTTTTAGGATGTTTTGATTTTTATCAAATAAACAAATCAATTAAAACTTTAAATGCTGCCTTACTGAATTTTCAGACAATTTTATACCAACATATAGTTGGTATAACATAGGTAAAGTGAATTTTCTGTTCTATAAATGTTGTTCCTAATCTGTCTCTATCTATAATGTTAATTTCATTATGCTATTTTTTATAAGGGCACTTACATTTTCTGAGATAACAGTTTGGAAATCCTCTACACCTACATGGTGCATTCATAGCTGCAGGTAGAGGAAGAAAGACATCAGACATAAACTGGAAAGCATTCACCTAATTCTCAAGAAGAACGTACAAGTTGATTAGTCATTGCTTAGTTCAATGTAGAATTTTACATCTAGAACTTTCAGAAAATATAAACTAAACATTATTATTATCTAGGGTCTTGATGGATTGCAGAGTAAACTTGGTAGTTTTGATGTCTGACACCTTCTGTGGGAACATATAATTTTTAAGAATACCTGCTGGAAAAGAACTTTCTTTCCAGAAACAAGTTATCTGATGGAGCATGAGGGACATGCACATATAGCTCAGTTTAGAGTGTTTACTGAACTGAAGGATGTGAGGATAAAGGTTCCTGCTTGGCTTGAAACTGAAGAACCCATTTGCAAGAGACAGCCTTAAGCTTGTATTACCAGCTCTCTTGCTTATTGTCTGATTTTGCACCAGAACTTTGTAGAATCTCACCTTCCATTTCAAGATGAAATTAATTTATCTCTATTTCCACTATATTATGATACAGGACAATGTCTATTTAAGTGGCCTGCTACGACAGTCCAAAGGTGGTGTCAGAACGTCACGTTATCTTGTTTAAAAACATAAGAATATTTTTTTGAGAGCTGAAATCTCGCTAGAGATAAGAAGAAATTAATGGAAAGTAATGTCTTTGACAGATGAAAAAGATATTCCTTAATAACATATCAGATACATCAGCGTCTGTTACCCAACTCCCAGGAATACTGCAAGTGGTTGTGGTTGTCCTTTAAAAACTGCAAGATAATTAATAAAAGCTTACCATGAAAGACAAATAAGCATGTTGATTGCAGATAATTCATGTGGACAATGGATTTACCATCACTAGTCTGTTTAACTCTGCTGTTAGGACACTTCTGCATGGGAAGTTAATGCAGAGTAACTTGTGTCCCAGTAAACTGATATCTTAGTTTATTTTATAGTAATTCCCTCCAGCAGAGAAGTTCTCAGTGTAGACTGACTTACTTCATATTAAAGGGTTTTTGATAGACATATTAGTCCAAATGTGTTGGGTTGGTTTTGTTGTTATTGTTTTGTTTTGTTTTGCTTTTCTACGTTAGGGTTTCTTTCCTTTAAGATCACACAAACTACAGTAAGCCTAGAGACTTTTTACTGTGTTTGATGGCAGTCCTATGACATAGTAAGAGTTAACTTGATCAAACATGTCATAACAAACCATTTGTACTACTCTCAGGGAAACTCAATGCAAATTACCTAAGTCCCCCTACGGCACTAAACAACATTTTACATGGTTGAAATACTGCAGATGGTGCTCAAGAAGGGAAAAAAAACCCCTAAATAAACTCTATAATTTTGCAAATTAAGAAGAATGCATGTTGATGATGTTTTTTGGTTGGCTGATCTTTTCTTTTTGCATGTTTCGACCAACATGCAACAAAGCTGTACTAAGTGACCGCTTTTTGTAAAATCTTTAAAAATATGATTTATAAAGTGAGTATGGAAAAGGAAAATAAGATTATGTACCAACTTTACAGAAAAAAACCCAAAACCAAAATGGTAGTATAAATGTCAATATATGCTTATAATGCATTTAGGCTTTTTTACATCAGGACTCAGAAGCAAAAAGGAGACTGGAATGCAGAGCCAAGAGAAAATTTTCAAGTATTTGAAAAACTAAATTTTGAAAATTTAGTTTTGAAGAATGACTGCTGTAATTACTGGTTGGGTTCATGCTCTTTCTGAGTTCCATCATGCACTTTACTATACATATTTTATTTTCATTAGTTTTATGTTATGCTTGTTGCTATTTGCACACATCACAGCGCTGTCATGACATCGTTTTTTCTTCTCACTATATCTGCAGAATTGTCCCTTTCCCTTAGTGGGCAAAACATACCATTTACTCCAAGGATGCTAATAACACTGCTGCTGTTTAATTAACTACTAGGAAACTCCCATGGGATCAGCATCCAGTCCAAAAAGCTGTAACTAAAAGTCACCTGCAGGACACCTGTCCATCCTTGAAGTGGTTGTTACACTATGCAACCTTCTCCTGCTCTCCCATCAGGCCGAACCTCAGATAGGGTATTTCTGTTTAGTGGCTTCTTTAAATTAAGAGGTATGAGATGCTGCGATCGGTATGACTTGCATTGTCCCTTGCCGGCCCTACTTATAATTACTTTTCTAGCTATGTGCATGCTAGTGTATAGCTATGCTATTTTTATTATCTTAGCATCTGTACAGGTTAAGTAGTGAAAGTGCCCTTAACATTCTGCTTACTTGATTATTAATAGGCAGATGACAACAAATGCTTTAACTACATGGATGTCATATATAGAACTGTCAAAAATACAGTCTTTTGTTTATTAATTCTCAGATCCCAATTTACTCCTGCAGTTTTGCCTTCATACTTGAGATATTTTAATTTCTTCTGATCTTCTTGTTGATGTTTCAGAAAGTTTTCTTACAATTTAATGTTAGGTTGTTTGATTTTTCATGATAATAGCTGATTCAGCTGTTTTAAATAGTGCAATGCTTATAATTACTGTCTCCACTTGCATGTAATTGTAGCTTAAATATTATTTACAGTCTTTCTTTGTTGGATGTTCCAGGTTTTTTTTCTAGTTTTCCCCTTCAATTGAATTCTGTTCTTTCTTAATGTGAACATTAATCTTGGTCAGTAGTGTCCTACCTCTGCTATGCCTGTATACATGGTATATTTATGTTTTGTTGAACTAAAACATAGCTGTTTGTTCAGGATTTTTTAAAAAAAACACTTCTATTAACATGATATGATATAATATGATATAATATAATATAATATAATAATAAAATATAATAATATTTTATCTTGACTTTGATGTTGTTTGCTTATGCTAGTATTACCACCAGAAATTAGAACAGAAATGCTGGTCTGATCCATGCCTCTAGAATCACTGGTGAGATCCTTATCACTGGGTTGTGGTGGGTTTTTTTGTTGTTTCAGGCTTCAGTAAAAGCCAGATTTCTTAGATGGCTAATATTGGGTTTACCGTTTCAGTGTCATATTTTAACAGCATGCTGTTCCTGTGAACATTCACAAATTTTTCTCTTTAAAATCCTTTCCCTATATTTTAATTCTGCATGACATCATTCTCTGCATAGTCTTCATAACCAGTGCTTGTAAATCATTACTAAAACATGTTGATAAAAAACCAGCTCCATAAATGCCCACAATGCATTTCCTAACTAAATCTTCAAACACAAACGTAGGCTTTGTGAGAGACTTATGAATTGTTCTTCCAAAAGTCTCTTTCCTTATGTATATTGGAAATTTCACATGCAACAAAGCTTTGCTACTTTTTTTCTTTTTTTTTTCTCTTATATTATCTTTGCTTTGCTGATAGGAATTAGAACATACAAAGGCTTTTGTATGAGGGACAGAAATACTGTATAATTTCTCTTTTAAGACATTTTTCTGGATGATATGTGAAGACTACTTCTGCTTTCCTGTCCTTCCTATGCATTTAAACATCTTTGTAGAAGAAGAGGAAAAAGAAAAAAAAATTAAAAAATTGTTCTATTTAGACTTTAATGCTAGGCATCAGTGAAAGCATTCTTGCCCATAATCTTTGTTTCTTTTTTTTTTCCCCAACATTCCTAACTATGTCGAAGAAATTGTAATTTTTTAAAAAAACCTATAATCTGCCAGTAATGACAGAAATCTATTGGAATCTGTGTGTGTCAATTAGTTAATATGGCTTGATTATGTTACTAAGCTATAAGTAGTTATTTATGTCAATATAGTGCGATTTTGAAGGGCTTTATTTTAACCTTATTCTACTACTGAGTTTTTTTTCAAGAAATAATTACCATAGAAGTAAAATCTGATTACCGTATGTATTCTGTAAGTGAGGTAGCAAAGCAAAACATGATATAAAATAATTGAAAGGGGTAATATTTGAGGTCTTATCAAAATACAGGAAATAAATTCTGAGATTTTTGGTTTTCCAAGTACCTATACAGTAATTCCCACTCTGAAAACTCTACAGCCCTTATGAATTTCATATAGCTAATGGACTAAGGGTTAAATAATTCTGTGTAATTTAGTAGGGTATTACATATGAGACATAGTTAGAGTTAATGTGAAGCGTTATTCCATGTTCTTTCTCCCAAAAATGTAAAACCATGTGCTTTAAAAATAAGATTTACAAGCAAGCTTTTGAGTTTACCCATTGAGAACATCACATGATTCTGTGTTAAATCCACTGGAAAAAGCTGCATTTCGCAGCAGTCCCAGATAAGCCTGTGGCTTTGCAAATCATTCACATAGTTTATTATAAATGCTTAATAGCCTCTGGATAAGTCCTGACTTAACTTATTTGGCTGCATGTTTTTATTTACCACAAATTTAAGTAAGATTTATTATTTTTTGGACTGTAAATTAACATTATAATCAGGTAAAATCACCATAAATAAAAAGTTACTGATTTTTGTTATTGAGAGATATGTTGTAGATATGGGTTTGCCTAAAACTCTTTTTAATAATGTTGTTCTAGTTTTGTGTTGTCTTTTGCCTCAGTAGAAAATATATGTGTTTTTTTTCATAATCTTCAGCAATTTATTTAATTTTAAAAGAACTCCAGAGGAATAGAATATTTCCAAATATTCTTAAATGAATTGGTGGGAAAAGTTCTAGAAAGGACAGGTAAACATTGGTGACTGTATTTCATTGCATTAAATAATGAAATATATATGATATTTGTCAAAATACTACACAGTACTACAAACATCCTTATAGCAGAGGAACAAGAATTTTTTTTTATTTCATGCACTAATCTTTATATACAGTACAAACTTGTTTGGGGGAGATCGTAATTACAATACATTATGTGCTGCTAGCTGACTTCAAGGAAGGATCAACATTGAAAATTGGTGTTTGACCCTTTGCACTGCTACTTCTCCAAAACAGCAAGAATATACACCACAAACCCAGTGACTAATATCAGCACGTCCTCCCAGAAAATACAATTCCAGTGAAGTTATGCTTCATGAAGTTTGGCTGAAGTATGAAAGTGGAGATTCCTTCAAGCTTTGTCAAACACATTCTGTCTTTCTGCACCCCTTCGTACTTACTTTCCACTTAAACTGTGATGTTTAAATTAATTACTCACTCTCACACCTATAATTTTTAGGCTATCTGTGTTTTAGCCAAACACTCTTCCCACACTTATAAGCAGTTGGGCCTTTGGTAAAGAAGGCTCAGTCTTTTACTGGCTGCCTGGAAGCTGAGTAATGCCCATGAATTCTGGAGTTGTCTAGTATGTTCTGAGCTATTTTGCAGTCTTGCAATATCTGGTACCTCCTCATTAGCACAGTAATCATTATATTGCTAATACCTTGACCACTGATGGAATATTAATGTCTGTACAAGGAATAAAAAGACATAAATTACATGTTTTTCTTTTGTTTTTTTCCCAGAAAGTAA
Source organism: Scolopax mira (assembly GCA_004320125.1). Lineage (NCBI taxonomy): Eukaryota > Metazoa > Chordata > Aves > Charadriiformes > Scolopacidae > Scolopax > Scolopax mira. The sequence continues at coordinate 22,325 of BJBW01005211.1, read as the reverse complement.
CAATACCCACTGTCATGCAGATCAGGAGTACAAAGGCTGTAATATTAAAAAAACTCACACTGTGAATGTGAAGTTAGACATCTGCTGTATAATTAAAACAAACTTGTTCCTTTGGACTATTTAAACTCATTCTTACGTATATTGTCCAGTTATATTTTAAAATATGTCAGTGACCTGTAGATATCAACATGATAAGCATATGGCATTTCTGTTCATACAAAGTTTACTCTTTTATACATATCTTTATCTTATTTTTATTTTTCCCAAACAGGTCATGGGATTGTGTGAATAAGGAAAAAATAAAATGTGAATCATGTAACTTTTGTATTAGTGTATAAGGTTCTATTTTCATAAGCTTGTACTTGGTGAAAATACAATTCTGTTTTTATCCTGGAGGTTAACCAAACTGTAGACAAAACATGACAGTGTAGTGGTAATTAAGAGTGCAAAAACTCCTTTTTTTTATGGCCTGCCTTAGCTCTTGGTCCAGTGCAGTATTTCTCAACATAGACATAGGAGCTTAAGACGTGCCAGTGGCAATGTCTCCCCTCTGCTTTCCTTTGTACTCTGTAGACATGCTCAAACAGGCATACTGTAAACAGGTGCACTTATAGTGTGTTTCTTTTCTGGGCAGTGTTAGGTAAAACATATTTAAAAGAATGTTTTAAGAATTACAGAGGACAAACTGTGGTTTCAGTGACTAAGGGCATCTCTGAGACAGTTTTGTTTGAGGAAATGACCAAGGCTACTTCTCATAGTTGACATCTTGTACAGTGTACAAATATAAACCACAGATAGCTTTTATCTGCCTCAGATTAATTAAGAAAAGCTTTTTAGTTTGACCTTCACAAGGAGCATGTGTTCTAACCAAATTTTGCAGTGTAGAAGTCACCTTTAAAGGAAGAAGGGGGACAAACAGAATAACAGGAATCTGCTTAATTGTGTATCATACAGGGAGGTCACTCATCGTGTTTTTCATTCCTGTAAACACGTTGTTTTGGCTATAAAAGTTTATTTTCATATTAGTACAAACATGGAAAATGAACTTTGAAATTTAATTAACTGTTTATTTATGCATTTTTCTATTGTAGAACTAGCCTGCAGGCTAACAAAATGTTATCTTGCCTTAAGGATGCTCATTTAAATTAGTAATGAAAATTTTTCTGACAGCTAGTAATTTGCTTATTTACAGCTTACATGTTAAATCTTCAAATATAGTTGATACAAATTAATAGCCTTCAGTTGAAGGGCCCTGTTCCCTTTTAATTGTTCCAGTTGCAGAGAAGTAAAACTTTCTTTTGCTTTTTCTAATTATTATGTTGTGACACCTCATCTAATTTTCTCACTTCTACATAAAGTTCAGATATGTTGCTGCAGAATCATAGAATCATAGAATTGTCCAGGCTGGAAGGGAGCTCCAAAGGTCATTTAATCTGACCTCCCCACAGTCAGCAGGGACACCCCCAACCTAGACCAGGTTGCCCAGGGCCTCATTCAAGGCCACCTTGAATATCTCCAGGGAAGTGGCCTTATTATTAATTATGGAAATTATTAATTATGAAGCCAGTTGCATAAGTCTCAATTACTTAATTGTGGCATCAAAACTATTATACCCTGGATTCCCAATTCCTTTTTTTACCAAGAGTGATCTCACTCATGCGACTTTCAATTCATACTACAAACAGAAAGGAAAAATAAGGTGACTGGATTATTGCAAACATACAAAAAGTTCATACAGACATAAAAAACAGTTAAGAAGTCCTGTTTCAAAGCAAGCCTTGACTTTTGATGATGGTTAGATTTTTTCACTGTTTTAAATGTAATCTTTTTTTCTGTTATCCATGCTTTCTATTTTCTAAATGAGATTACTGCATTTCTTATACCTGGGGTATTTGTTCAAGAAACTGCCTGCCCACATACCGACCTTTCTCAGGGGAAAGAAGAAATCAGCACTCTTTCAGTCTCCACTGACTCCTGGTTCATTTTGAATTGCAACTGATCTGTTAAAACACTACCCCTAAAGAATTCAAAAACTCCCACAAACAGCTGAAATATTTTAATTGGCTACATACAAAAGATAGTAAACGTGTACAATTGTAACATGTGTGCATTAAACTGAATAAGAGATGTAGCAGTAATAACAGTGGAAAAGTAACAGGATCTGCTAGAAGCCTAAGGATTCAGGGAAGGAATTCCTGCATTTGGTTACACTTCCTTTTCACTAATATTTTTACTGGTACTACTAAGATTAGGCTTATACAAATACATTCATCCATCTGAATGCCAAAAAGTTTTCCAAAATGCAGAGGTACTTTTAATGAATTTCCAGTAACTCTTAAATTTAAGTAGATCTTTGAATTTATTGTATCTATTTGTTCATCTGTTTGTCTAGCAAGTAATTAATAGTAATTCTGTGACTGAATCTTTTTTTCCAAGGCAGATGGAGTACTTTAGTCCAAACACATTAAAACTGATATAATATGAAAGTTTTATTATATAATTTTTTTTTTCTGGTTCCTTTTTATTTGTGGGGTATATATAAATTGAGAAAATTATTAGATCCTTTTAAAAATCTAGTAAAAGAAAAAGAAACTAGAATAATACAATAAATAGTAGATTAGTTGGTTTGATGAAGTTAATGGACTTAGTGAAACTCACAACAGTGGTGAATGCAACCAGGCTGAAATGGGCAGGATTGCAAAACAAGTTTACAAAACAAGTAATAGTGGTGTTTGATATTTATTTTCCTACAAAATATTTAGATTTTTTTTTAGTATATGTGTTCTTGTTTTGGTTTGGTTTGGTTTTCTTCTGAGGTCATGTTTAGCTTGACAGTTCAACTGTAGTGAAAGTTACCCCTTTATGTACTGTGAAAATGTGATCCATTAATATTTGACAATAAAAGCATTGAAACATTTGATATAAGTTTCCAGGTTAATTCTCAGAATAGAGTTCCACCTTGAAAATATATACATATATTAGGTCAAAAATAAAAAAAGCCTACATTACAGAATACTTTAGTGGGAAGTAAATTTCTTTTGCCACATGTTCCAACAGGCTGTAAGGAAACTAGACCAAAATTTTCTCAGGTTATATCCAAATCAACTGCATGCAAAGTATTTCACTGTTGATTTAAACTTCCTTATTAGTCACATCATTGTACATGCTCCCTTACTCTTGTGATATACCCTCTTTTTAGGGTAAAACTGGATACATTATTTATAAATTGTATATATAATTCATATACCGTAATAGCGAAACACTCATTTTCTTGTGTTTGTGAGGAGATGTGGAATATTTCATTTGTTTTCTGTGAAGCTGACCTGAAACTCCTGGTGTGTGATTTGAAGAACTGTTAGATCTTTACATGGCAAATGGAAAAGTCCTGTCCCTTTTCAATTTTTATTCTGTCTTAACATTTGTATTGGTACATGGCCTAGAGATGTTCTACTGCAAGGGAAATTATAGATGCATTTCAACATACACTTAAAAAATCATGGTCTCCATCTTTCATGTTGAATTTCCTAGAATAGTATATATTCTTGCATTGAATTCTCCGTGCATTTTTTCTCCATTTCCACAGTATGAAGGGCACTAGTAGTTAACCATATTGCAGTATGAGAAACATAAATTAACTTTTGTTGAGAAGCTAACATGATAAGAGATCATCAGAGTAAATTAATGACATCATCAGATAAATTAGTAGTTTTCACCTTACTCTAAGAACTGAATGGGACACACAGAAGATTAGAGGTCTGTGCACTGAACACTAAGTCCAAATAAAGTAGTTAATACATTTTTGTGCAAAGTACACAGAAGTTAGAGCTCTTGAAATAAGATATTTTTATACAAAACAACAAACTATGCTGTAAAAACACACAGTAAAATACATTCTTGGAGAACAACTGCAAATTGTAATTATAGTATTTGGAAGTAAGTTTGCGTAGTCCATCAAAAAGGAGCTGAGTTTTGTTGGAGCACAAATATACCACTTTTGGTTTTCTCATGGAATGTTTTCCAACAATTCTTCTTTAGAGGTTTAGTTCAATAACTGAGTGTTCTTCCAGTTATACCAGTGTAATCTGGTGTTTCATAAATTTGTGAAAAAATAAACACTCAAATTATCATTTCAATGGAATTTAGCCCTAGAAGAGAGAGGGTGATACATTTCATTGTCTTTTCTTTAGAATTAGATAGTTGTGCTACATGTTGTTTCTAATATTATGCAAACAAAGTAATAATAGTCCTTATCTTCAGCATATAAACACAATAGATTATTCATTGCTACTAAAGGATTATGCTTTGTGCACAGTTTAGACAAGCCTATGGTAGGAAATATATTCATAATTCCCATTTAGGAAAAAAAAAAACCATTTAGCATTCCAAGCATAATCTACACGAGTGAATTTTCTAGCTCTATACTACCACTTAAAGTAGGTCTTCTCAGATAGGCTCCATCAGTTCTATCAGTCAGATTGGGGGAGCCATGAAAGTCATTCTGTTGCAGGGATATTTTCTCTCATAGAGCTGTATTCATACTGTTTTGACAAGTACAGATTTGCTTGCAGGATATTTTATCTTTGTTTTCTCCCTTAGTAGTATTTTGAACTGACATTCTTCATAAAGAATTGCATTTTTTATTTTCATATTACACTCAACAGCTGGTTTGTTGGGTTTTTTTTTAAATCATCAGGGAAAATGCCTCTGCTACTGGCATTTTTCTGCATGTTTATACACTTTTTACAATATCTGGATAAATACTGAAGAGAAAAGGAAAAAAAAAAAACCACCTTATTATCTCAAGTTTATTAAAAAATCCTTTTGAATTTTTTTCCACTAAATTTCAGCGAATATACTTGCTAGCATGGATGCTTCCTAGAGAATACAATTTAGCAAATGTTGGAGAATTACTGACTGACAGTGAAACTCACATGAGTAATTGTGAAAAATCACATATGATGCCTGATACAAAGGTTTACAGTCACTTAAACAGTAGGATGAAGTAATTCAGTTCAATTGTACTGATTTAATGATCAACCATGCTTTGATTATCTTTGTAAATAAAGATTACATTTTTTTCTTTAAAAAATATTGCAGTACTGCAGTACCTGAAAGCCACTTAAATGTTCTTTGATTCTGTTTTCAGAGGCTCTTAAGAACAAAAATTCTTCACATAGTAATACCAACTACAAAATAAGTTAAATAAATAGTCAGCACTTAGGTGCTTTTTTTTTATCAAACATTTTGTTTGCTGAAAATATTTCTTATTAATACTCACCTTGTTCAATCCCTACTTCTGCTATTTGTCAATTCTTGCTTTTCCAAAAGGGATCTTTTTATTCCCAATAATTTATTTACCAGAATTCTGTTTGGAAGACTTAAAAAACAGAAAGATTGGGTAATTAGGGTGTTTATTATTATTTTATTTAGAACTGATGTGATATGATTCCTAATATATTTGATAAAAGTATATTTTTTATTTCCAGTTTTAACTTTGGCAAGGACTGTGTCATTTTTAGTTGTATTTATAAGGAGAGTGAAGTATAATTTACTTATGACATTTTGCAGATACTTGAGAAATCTGAATGTATTTGGAATTATACATTCTACTGCAGAGGACATTGGATCACCTTTATCTTTGCATTTAATTATTTAATTTAACCAAAATAATTTTCTGTTATGCATTTGCAACTGTTAAGTGTGCGCCACAGTTTCATTTCTTACTGCTACATAGGTGCACTGGGAAGAAAAAGATGACATATTCAGTGGCTTTAGGTTCCAGTTAGTATTTTTTATCATTCACATAATATATAGTATATAGAATTGAAACACATAAGGAACACATATCTTGATCAAAGACTTCCATACAGTTTCACATCATTATAAAAATGAGATAAGATTTTGCCTGCCCAATGTTAAATCTCCAGTGTACAATACAAGCATTGCCTTGTACTGTATTGGTACAACTTGAGAGACAAAGCCAGTCAGGTAAAGATGTTTCAGTTTAAACTGAAGGTTAAGTTGTATCTCAGGAGAAGTAAAAGTTTAATTCTTTACTTACACAGTGGAAATCACACAAAATGCCAAAGTAACAAAACAGAAGCTTAGTGGGAGATGTTTTCACTTTTAAAATCTGTATAGCCATAAGGTGGCAGTGTGGCAACTATTTTTAACTGAAGTGGAAAAAAGGGAAACTACTAGACTGATTTCCAAAGTACAAGAAAAGTAACACAGCAACAGTTTCAGTGTTTAGGGATTTTTGTTTTTTCTTTAAATGTATCTACCTAAAACAACTTGTGTTCCTGAAAGACAGAAATTCCTAGTAGTGAAATGTCCTCAGCTGCTACCTGACTTTAAATGAAAAAAGATTCTAGCAAGCTATAGAGGAAGTATGTAAAAATATGTTAAATATGCAGTCTACAAAATATTAATTAGAAGAAGGATGAGATGCTTAGTTGTGAATGTGTTACATGATCTATGCACATTCCTTAGAGGTACAGCCACACATGGAAACAATCAAAAAAAAAAAAAATCACTTTAAAACACCTGAAATTATGAATTCACAAACACCACCCCCCACATCTCTTCTCCTCTTCTCATATATCCTCTTAGCATCTTTCTTCATTAAACACTAAATGTTAGACAAAACAGATGTGGGAATGTTCAAAGGATTCTTCATTTGCTTCAAGTGTGCATCATCTCAAAAACTTCTCAAAAAAAAAAAATCCTCAAAAGATATGAAGTAAATCACCAAAATACCGATGGAGAAGAGCTCTGTATCTGTTATTCTCAGATGTTTTTGATAGGTTTGATTTGATTTGTGCAGTTAAAGTAAACATATAGAAAGCAGTTGGCCATTGCTACTCAATTGTGAACATGCAGATGCATAATGAAAATTTGGATCGATACCAAATGTGCAATTTTGAATCAGACCATATTTTCATAGGAATTCTTTTCAGAGTTAATTTTCCTTCTAAAAATATTTACTTTAAAAGCACATCTTGCAAACTACAGAGAATTTAAATGTAAACAAATCTATCGCTTTGGAGTTGGAACTAGAAGGCCTTTACATCCTAGAGAATTAAAATAAATAAAGGGGGAAGAAAAGAAAAGAGGACAAGTTAATATTCAGAACCAAATGCATTGTTTTCCATTTTCTACAACACATGGCTTATAATCACTGGCTTTGCTATTTTAAGTCAAATTGTCATGCTTAAAACCTAGTTCCAGTCCCAGTTTTTTTTTTTTTTTTTGCTTTTAATCCTTTGGATTAACAGTTCTCTCTCACAAATACAAACCTCAAAGCTACAAAAACCAAATAAAATCAATCTACATTCATGATGCCTATATTTAAACACTTTTCTGTGCATTTATAAAGACCTGCAGAATAGCTTTTCTAATCCATAATACTAGTTAAAATTAGTATTTAAATATTAAGAAGTATATCTTCTTCATAATTTCTTTTCATTCATGTCTTTTTTTCTAAAAGCTATAGTTACTCGCAAATATTGTAACTTTGCTATTCCCTTAAAAACACAAGCAAACAATTGAAAAAAATATAAATTATGTATGCTACCAGAGGCAAAGTTGCAAAAAGTGTATTTTCTTAAGGCTGTATAAATGTTGTTTTAAACTCTAAGAGGTATCAGTGACACATCTTCATCTTTCTGACAAATTAGATGAAAAACAATTCATAATGTGTAATCATGTGTTTTATCTGTAGAATACTAGTGTTTTCTTAATAAATAAAGATGATTTGTTTCACCTGCTAAATGGCACGGACAACACGCCAGGAAGTACCTATATATGAGTAAAAGACTCAGCAGATACAAAAGATCTGCTGAATTCAGATTTTAAAAACCCAACCAAACAACCAAAACCCCAAAAACTTGTCTTTTCAGCTACTTAGGATTAGAACTGAAGAGAAAGAAAATCAAAGAAAAGAAGAGGACTATAATTCACCAGCAATGTATTAGGCACAAGCTACTCAGTATTTTAGAAGCTGGAATTTAATGTTTAAAAACAGACCATACTGCTGTTACTTTTACACTGCATTTTTGTCATTTCACAAGTGAACCCTACAATTTTCAAGGAAGTTGCAGCAGAGAGAAACTACTGTATCCTGACCACCCCACACACATTCCCTGGGGCAATTAGAGGAGTGAGCAATGAAGTTGAATCTGAAAGGGGGGGGAAGAAAGGTATTGTTTAATGTTTGTCTTTGTTTCTCACAATCTGGATGTATTTTAATGTGCAATAAAATTAATTAATTTTCCCCTAAACAAGTCTGTTTTGGCTGTAACAGTAAATGCTTGACTAATCCATCTGCCTTTATTTATGGATGCATGAGTTTTTTTCATCTTATTTTCTTTTTCTGTCCTGTAGAGGAAGGGGAGTAAATGGGTGGCTGGCTTTACCTTTGGCTGTTAGCCAAAGCTTAACTCTAAAAATGAGTTTCCCTTTTCAAAGCCTAAATCTATCACTCTTACTGCTACAGGTCCATTTTCCTTCACAGGTACTCACGGTTATATCCTCTCCTTTGCCTCTCTTTCTACACTGTTAGGATTAAAGGAGTGTGTCCCAGCTCCTTGTACAACTTCACAAATTTAAACAGCGATGTGTCTCTCCATAAATTTATACACAAACATAGATATGTCTTGGTAATCTTTTGTTTCAAATTTCTTCAGGTTTTTCTTCTCATTTCATCCATATCTCTTGCTACATCCTCCGATATTCTTTATACCATATTAGGTCTTCCCTCATTTCTCCTTTCTGTTTCTTTTGTGACTTTGAGGTTTGATAACACTTTAATTATAAGCTTACTTTTCCCACTGAAAAACTATACTATATCATATAAAACTATATTATCTCTAGAAGAGCGAAAGGATGAGACAAGTCTCATTATGAAAATGAAACGTATGGAAAAAAAGATGGAAAAAGAAAACTGAGTTTTCTTGAGATGGTTCACAAGGGAATTGAATTGCAGTAAACAATGCTTTTGCCTGACTTTGGAGATCTTTTGGCTCTTGGAAATTCAACTTTAAAAGCTCAGTTTTCTATCTGTGCACTCCTAGGCATCCTTTTGACATTCTCTCCAAAGTCAGCAAAATCTAAAAGAAACCAATATTTAGAAATGTATTCTTCTCTTTCACATATTTACACACAAGCATATAGGTAGACCGCACAAGACTTGTTTTCCAGCACCACATGTTTTGTGAGCAATCACATCTGGGAAAACAGGGATGATAATAAACAGCAGGTGTGCTGTGACAAAAGTGATAAAGCAGAAAGGTTCCCAGGATGTGATCTTTCACCTTCTTCTGTTTTGTCTACTCAGCACACTGGTGATGAAAGAAATCTCTTTTCCCAGGTAATGTCACTTGGACAAGCAGAATGTGAGAAGTCTCTCCAGCCTTTCCAGCCTATATTTCATGCCACTGGCTGTCCTTAGATTGCATAAGAAAATAGTAAAGCACAGGGACATGAACTAGACTACATTGCTTCTTGCTATCACACTGTCAAAGAGTTGTATTTAAAACAAAGCAGAAAAAAAACCCCAATCTCAGTATGGTAAAAAGATGTATGGGGATAAGAAAAATTGTGAGCTTCTTGAATTAATGATCTCAGACTATTTCTGTTCTTTTCAGAAAAAAGATACTTACTTTCAGACTCTTTGCTGTTCTTTCTTCATGCCTCCACAATTAATAGAAAGAAATAATCTCATACGGAATAATTTAATAATCTGTTAATAAAGTTATTCTGTGTTTATCTACCAAAATACAGTATTTTAACATTTCTCTGTGCAAATACAATAAGCTTTTAGCATTACACATGTTCTTCAGTCTTAAATACCCTACTGGCCAACCACCACTAAGACTATTTAAACATTTGGGTTTTTACACTGTTCTTCATTGTATGGCAAAGTTAAAACATTCCCAGGCTATTGGGTGATCAGTAATTAATTTACTCTGTATTCTTTGCCTTTACCATCTTCTTCTATGTTTTCAGTTTCTGCAAAATTAATTTTTAATGTCTCAGAAATCTTTTACTTTCAAAAATATATGAGAGAATTGAAAACTTCCACTGCTTACTCAGATTCTTCATAACATCACCAGTCATGAAATGACTTTTGAAATGTCTGGAAGAGAGGTCTCCAGATTCCCAAGAGTTATTATACCATTTCCAGTATCGTAATAGTGGTCTGTCACTGTTTTTTGCAATGAAGCTCTTCTACACTCCACTTTCAGCCCCATGGTGGTTCAAGAAAACAGTCCAACAGCATGCACATTTTGAACCTTTAAGGAGCCTTCTGAGTTGCCGATTAAGAATAAGTATTTGCCAGGCCCTAGTTTCATTGCTGCAAGATGGGAGACAGAAATTTCCCCCAAGGGAGGAATTAGGATTTCTGGTGGAGTAACTATGAGTTCATTATTTGAATTCCAGAGAATGAAATCCAAAGGTCAAGATTAGCTGCAAAGAAAAGGAAAGAGAGATGCCTTCGGAAAATTAATACCAGATCCAGAGGATTTTGTGCAGTAAAAACTCCTTAGTGAATCTCACTGAATTTCACTGAATTTTTAGAGTTGGAAAGGAACGTAAAGATCATCTAGTCCAACTCCCCCGCTGAAGCAGGATTGCCCATAGCTAGAGCATGTCACTCAGACTGCATCAAGGCAGGTCTTGAAAACTTCCAAAGAAGGGGACTCCACAACCTCCCTGGGCAGCCTGTTCCAGGGCTCCATCACCCTCACTATGAAGCAGTTTTTTCTCATATTTGAGTGGATCTTCCTATGTTCCAGCTTGAGCCCATTGCCCCTCGTTTTCTCACTGGCAACCAGTGAAAAGAGTTTGGCTCCTTCCTCCTTCAACCCACACTTTAGGTACTTATAAGCATTGATAAGGTCTCCCCTCTGCCTTCTCCAGGCTAAAGAGTCCCAGCTCTCTCAGCCTTTCCTCATAAGGGAGATGCTCCAATCCCTTAATCATCTTGGTTGCCCTTTGCTGGACTCTTTCCAGTAGCTCCCTGTCCTTCTTGAACTGGGGAGCCCAGAACTGGATGCAGTATCTGAACCATGTTAGTTAAAACTTTGAAGATCCTATGAATCCTATTCTTAGCAAGGCATTCATCTAGTTCTGCAAATTACTAATGTTTCAGAGTGAGAGCTATCAGTAGTCTCGATAAATAAACTGCAAGAGGTGCTTCAAAAGTTTAGAAAATTTCTATTATTTTGGTATTTTTACATTTTTTAAGTGGATGTTGAAAGGACATAAAATGTAAGAAAAAAGTGGAAAACAATTTTACCTTTAATTTAACACAAGTTTTGATAAGTAGTTTACTTTTAGGATCAGAACACTGTATTATGCTTGAGTGGACTAATTGGCATGAGCACACTATCATCATCTGAGGTAATCATACTGAATTGTAATTTTGTTGTGGACTGTTAATTTGGAATGTTATGGCCACCAAGCCCATGTTTTGCCTGAGAAAACCTAATCAGATGCTACTGTTATTTAGCATATTGTTTCCCATGGGCAAATTAAGCTCAAGTGTTTAGCTCTGTGGATCCTTGAGAATCTAATGAACTACCCTGGGATCACACACAGTGCATACACAGTAATATATAGAAAATCACATTTCTTCAAACAAATAAATAAATTCTGCTATTTTAGGGAGAAAATATTAGATTTGCTTTCTATTTTGAGACTGACATTGTACCAGCTAAGTGTTTATGCAGGTATATTTATACAATGTTTAACACAACATTGATTTCAACTAGAAAACAAATGGAATGCATTTCTCTATCTCCTTTTGAGATACAACAAGGGCATTTGTGCAACTTTTAGCTCTATGTAATTTTGGATATCAGCTGATACTAGATTTTAAAAAATTAAAATGCTATCTTTACCTGCTTCAGCAAAAATTATCTGTATCAAAAATTATCCTTCAAATTATCTGAAAGACAAATTGTGATTTTATGGAAACTTAATTTGTCAAAGGAAGGAAGTTCTTTCTGAAGCCATTAGAAATATGATGTGTGCATGAATACATGAAAATCCTCTGAAAGATTTTTAAAAACCCAATTAACACACAGGTGGTGTACTTTTTTTCCTGTCAGTATATAAGTGACTTCTTTATTTAAGTTCACTCACCAAACCAAGAAAGAAGCTTTTCCAAGACTGATTCCTAATGCTCAGAATTACCAAGACAGGCTCTTACTGGGGTGAACACATTGATCACCCACCATATCTCATTAGTCTTTTGTTGTCAAGGTCAAGGTAATTTTCTGCAACTTCTTTATTTTTACTTCTAAGATATAGGAGCAAATAAAGACTTCAGAAACAAATAATATCTTACCAAACCACCAAGTAAGTACAACATTAATGAATTTGGAAAAAATAAGAATCTGTCACAATTATAGATTTATTACTTAGGAGTACTCTATTCCTTTAAATGTTTACTTGTATTCCACATTATGAAGAATTTCTCTTACTCTCTGTAGTTAGTTTTTAATAATATGTTCTAAGAACTACCACCTTATTTATAAGGTTTTAACAAGTTCCCTCTCCTACTTCCCAAATATCAAAACAATAAAAAATATTAAAATAATTAAAAAATAATTTGTTGGCTTCCATTTGTAATTTGAAATACAGATTTTTTCTGCTGTTTTGCCAGTTTAGCTCTATATCATCCAGTCAAAACACTTTCAGGCTTGAAACCAAGGAAGCTTATTCTTGCCTGATGCATTTGTGTTTCATCCCACTCTTTCAGTGATAAATAAGTACTTTTTAGCCACTGTTACTAGGATATTTATTAAAACTATTTTTAGCAACAGAACTAACATGACAATTGCATGGCAAAAATACTTAAGTTAAAATGATTAAAACTCAGATTATTTTTGATGATTATATGTCAACTGTGTAAACTCTATAAATTATCATTTTTAGTATATTTTTAATAAGTCACATACCAAAGGGAAAATGATCAGCAATAAAAAAATAATTTTACGGATACACTCTTTTCCCTTCTTTACGAAGGGAAGAATTTATTACAAAAATGACCCAAACATATTCTTATTCACATTTCTTTGAGATCCAGCATTGTATCTTCACTTGTGTAACTCTGCAGTGAACTTTGGCAGGAAGGAGAAAAGGAATCTTTTTCCTAATGGTTAAGAATGCTTTATTATATTAGAAGCCCTACTTTGTATAATTTGATCACTGTACGACAACTCTAATGAAGAGAAAATGGACCACTGTAATAACCTGAGAAGCACATTTATCCATAAAGAAGATTAGTTTCATCTCAGATCCCACCTTTAGCTCCAGTTCCATAGTCACAAATCTAATGAAGGAGCAGGATTACGGGAAACAAGGACTACTTTTTTTTTTTTAATTTTTATGAACATGTTGGCAGGGCCAAGAAGAACAGTGTATCACTTTAATTACCAGTCCAAAACCATCTGTAAATGAATAAATAACTGAGTAAAAATACTGTTTACAATGATGTGTAAAGCATGCTGACCTGAATCAAATCAGCTGGTTTATCTTGAGTATTTTATCTTTGGCAAGCACTAAATGCAAGTACCACAAAAAGGTTGCTTTTTCCCATTGTTGAGTGAGTCTATATGGTTCTCAGATTTTTTTTTAAATTTTGCTATGGTCTGGGTTGCCTTGGGTTTGCCAGGAGTCAGTCACATCAGGGTCCACTCAGGATGCTGCCCTTAACTGTATCCCCAATGAAGTAGGCTTTCTAGAGCTTTCATCAACTTGTGAAGAGTGCTACAGATTTTTTTCTGACAATAAAAATCTGACTTCATGGGGGTTCTAACCAATATACCATAAAGCCTCAGCCCTTCATCTACATATCTGAGCTCTTGCTGAAGTTTGATAATTCTACCTCATATCTTGGAAAAGAAGAGCCAATAATTAGACAGAAGAGCTCTATAAATACCATTATTTTTTTTCTGATATTCCTGAAAATAATTGCTTTTTGATGTATTCTTCTTTATCAGAATAAACAAATGATAAAAGAATTTGAAAAAAAGTAAGCATAAGAAAAGATTCTGAAGAGAAAGATTTCAAGGGCTTTCCTTCTCATTATTTAAAGAGCATTTTTTCCTTCTTTCTCACTGCTTTTCCAGAGCATATAGCTATGTACTGGAAGCTGATAGTGAGACTGTTCTTTTTCTGTGAGAAAAAGGTTAGAAAAAGGTTATGAAAATGTTGGTGAAAGACTCAAAAATAAGTAGATTATATATATATATTTAATATGAGAATATATTCAATATCTATGGTAATTAGTTAAAGTACAACACTTATGCTTTTCCAGGAAAAGAGGTGAATGTCCAGATATGAATGAGTTAATTTTAAACCATTCTTCAGTTATGTAAATGAACAAAATGCAGTGCCCCTTTCTATTCTTATTACAATCACGAGACTGTCACTATAATTGATTAATTTTGTACCATTCTTTCCCAGTGATCTCTTTGTCACAAGAATGAGCTATCACAGAATTTTAATGGTTAGTACATTTTAGTTCTCGTAATGTATTCTGATTCTCATTCTATTGACAAAGGTTGGCACAAAATCAGACCATATTCTTTACAAAGACTGCAAAAATAAAGTGGGAAACTGTATAGAATCCATCTTCATGACAATGCCAGAACAATGAGAACAAAACAAAACTCTTTGTTCTGGTGGCAGTCTTGCGACAATACTCCAAAATGCATTTCTGAACATTTTCAATTGTATTAAACTAATTTTGCAGTATGGATATCTTTCACAATATTTTAAAAAGGGGACAGTAGGAAAGAAAATATTGCCACAATGTGATTTGTTAGAAATAGTTGGAGCTTAATGGAAAATATCATTTGGCTACTCACTAATTCCTACATCCAGCCTTGAATTACTGGGGAGAGCAAGTGGGGACAAGTAGGGAAGATGGAAAAACCGATTACTGTTCATAGAATCTTTACACCACAACCTAGTTGTTTCTTTTGGGCCTAGTGTTAGTACAATTATTTGATAAAGTGCAAACATGGCAAAACTGTAAGTATCAAATACAAGAAACCTCCAGTAAGTAAAAAATAATTGCCATTTATTGAGGTTGTAGGTTGTGATGTTATGAATTACATGTATTCTCCATGTTTTGCTCCAAGAAGAAGTGTGAGCCAAGAACAAATGGTGAACTTGGGTTCTCTAGGGTAAACTAAGCTATGTTCTTTAACACCAAACTCATTGATTGCATATAATATCTACATTTGTTTATCCTTCTGTCTAATGTTATTTTTACTTTTAGGGTCCCAATTTTTCAAACTCTCTGTTGTAATGAAAAATATTATTAACACAAAAACTGACATGTAAACAAGCCTGCCTTGTTGGAAACAGAAAAACAACCTGTTCAACAACTTGGTGGACAGATAATAGGTTGGTGAAAATATTTTCTTGCTTAATGATAAAATGATATTAATAAATATTTTAATTCGAAGGTCAGTCCATATTTCTAATTTGAGCTGTTTACATATTTGGCTGTGATGTCATGCTTGATAAACAACACAAATATTTATTTTATATAATTTTTGTATATATTCCTGTAATCCAAGAGGAATGGGAGGAAATACCAGGTACCTACAGTAACATATATTAACTTTCAGTGTACTACAATGCAATGTAAGAAAGAACATATGTATTTATTGTTATTTTCTGTTTCCACTGCACTACAATTCCAGTAGCTAGTGCAGTTCCTAGCTCTGTTCAGGTTTGCGCATTTGGGAATTTGTGGTACCATCGTTTTTCAACATTAAGAGGTTAGTGAAAAAAAAATCCCTTGTTCAGACTCTGGAGAAAGAGGTCTCTGTGGGAATCAAGATCAAATGAAATGCCTTATTTAGCTCTCTGAATTCCTAAGTATATGGTCATCTACTGCCCAGGGAGTCAATGACCACCTCAGGGGGGAAATAAAGAGGTCTTGATTGCAGTAATAAAGTTTTAGACCTCAATTTCAGTATACAAAATGAGAAGCTAGCATATACTATCAAAGCTAGTGAATTTTAAAGGTCAGGCTGCAAATATTGATAGCCAAGAACTATGCCCATATGTGTAGATGTTCAAATGCTATTTAGACATTTCCAGCATTTATCAACCTCTAGAGTAAAGTCTGAATACATCCTCCAAAAGAAATCAACATAATCTTATCTGAAAGTATACAAATATGCAATGATTTTTGACTTAAATTAGTGGAAAACACGTTACTATCCCAATTGAAATGGTCTCAGAAACAAAAAGATCAGTGGGTGCATAATCAATAAACTATGTGTGGAGTTCCTGGATTTCAAATTCTTTACACCATTTGTCTGAATGCTTTTATGTCTTAGCATAATTCCTTGAAATGTTCAAAGAAAGCTGTGAAATTTTCTATGGATCAGTTTAGTCCACATATTAGATTTTCAAAAATATGCAGTCATTTATTAGAATTTACTAACCTGATCCCCATTACATTAAGAAAAAAAGCAATTTCTCTAGAGGAAGAGTGCCTATAACTTCATTAGCACAGCAGGACCTGGTGGTGTATATTGCATGCTCCCTTTTTGCACCCTTGGTCTGGGTCTCTCCAGCCAAAGGAAACAGGGCCATGGGAGAAGAGAGGAAACAAGTATTTGTGGCCCTTTACAATATTCAGTAGGCAAGATGTGCCCCTAGCTACATGAACTGGGGAGTGCCTCCTGGTCCTAGAGTTTAGATTTGTATACTGGATATACATTAGCACTGCTGAGAGAAATAAATGCTTCTGATGAAATAATTTTCCCTTGAACACAATTTCATAACCTTCCTGTGATACATAATACTGCAACTCAGAAGTCTGTTTCACAAGTTTTGAACTAGTCCTGCTAATTGTTACTGTTATTTGATAAGGAGAGCATCAGGATTTCTCTTATTGTTTTAAACATATTCTTTCCACAATCACGACTTGTTTGGGTGTCCACTAAAGGATTCCTGAAGGAGGCCACAGTCTTGACATCTCAGCAGTTGCCACCTTCTTTCCTTCTCAGCATCTGAATCTCCAGCGTTACTAACAACTCTTCAGAAAACTGAAAATATTAGAGGGGAGTAAAACAATTCTAGTACCCAGTCTCCAGCTTCTACCAGCGGATACCTAGCCAGTGATATTGGGGAGATACTGTCCTCCTAGGTCACTGCTGTCTGTGCTGTTGCATGAATTGAGATGATCTTTGTAGATGCCCAAGGTGATGGAGAAGGGATGAGTAAGACCTGCCAAAGACCTACCACCACTCCAACTTCCCCAGTCCCAGAAGAGAGATTTGCATATCCCAGGTAGGAAGTATAGCCACAGTCTGAGACAGTAAGGCCACAAAACTACAGCCTTTGTAGGCTGCAGCAGTGGGCAGAACTGGACAGAGGGCCCAGAAAGAACTCAGTCTTGTGGCCCAAGAGCTCTCCAAGGGCCTAGCATTGCTGACAGCATCTCTCATGCTGACAGTGCCTGCTTCAGCAGCCCCAGCACTCCAGGTCATTTACCCTGGCAATCTGCGGACTGGCACAAAAATGGGCTAATTGTAAGTATGGTTGTATCCAAATGAGTGTGAGTGTATATGTATCTAAATGCAGGTGAGTGTGTGTGACGAGTATTTTACCCTGCATTTGGCAAATTTGGCTTTTCTGCTTCAGTCAGAAGTAAAATAATTAGACAAACTAAAGTGAAAGGTTTGTGTCAGACTACTTATCCTCCTGGGTGAACCCTGCAGAAAGAGGACCAGTTTGCTGTTCCCTGTTTTCCCGGACCTTGAGTGTGGCTGATCTCTCTTCCTTGTGCTCTAACCCTGAAGAGTAATGGAATGCAAAATGTGCTAATTGTTTGAGAGCTCCAAATTGTTTCCCTAGTGAGCATCCTATTAAATCCAATCACAAGTTGTCCTCGTTTGAGGTAAAACAGAACTATGACACAAGTTAACATTCAAATCCATGCCTAAGGGCATAACCTGCATAAACCAAAGGGAAATCCCCACAAATGCTGGGGATTGCATTTGTGTAGCTGCAAGCAGACTCAAGATTGAAAGTCAGTTCTACAGCCCACCCTGTTCTGTATTTTAGGAAGGATGTGAATCGTTATTGGCTCTGAAATGTTGCAAGTTTTAAGTGGAATTTGCATCATGCTGGCATATGTGAAGACAAAATTCAGGACTTGCTCTGTCTTTCCCATTCCTAAATGACTGTTTTGAAGTAGCTCAGTGAAATTCTGGTTAACATCCTTTCAGGCACATTTCAACAAAAAAAATAAAAATTAGCCTTTATGGGTCAGGATTAAGGGGAGCACAGGGGCAGATGATGTTACAGTAGAGTATACAGAGTATACATCATACAGAGAGGTATGCTACAGACCACCAGATCAGAGTGTCAGAGAGGATGAGACCCTCTATAGACAGATAGAGGCAGCATTGCACTCACACACCCTGGTCCTCATGGGGGACTTCAACCACCCCAATATCTGTTGGAAGGACAACACAGCAGAGCACAAGAAATCCAGGAAACTTGGAATGCGTTGATGACAACTTTCATCTTCAAATGATCGAGGAACCAATAAAGAAAGGAGCATTGCTGGATCTTGTCCTTACCAACAAGGAGGAGAATGGTCTAGAATGTCAAGTTCAAGGGAAGCCTCAGCTGAAGTGATCATGAGATGATAGAATTCAAGATTCATAAGGCAACAAGGAGGGTGTGCAGCAAACTGGTTACCCTGGACTTCAGAAGAGCAGATTTTGATCTCCTGAGAGATATGATTGGCAAGGTAGCATGGGAAAAAGTATCGGAGGGCAGAGGAGCCCAAGAGGGCTGGGTGGTATTCAAAGATTGCTTCCTCCAAGCTCAGGACAGGTGCATCCAAAAAAAGAAGAAATCACGCAAAATAGCCAGCAGGTCTGCATGATGAGCAAGGAACTGCTGGACAAAGTCAGGACTAAAAGGGAGGCCTATCAAGGGTGGAAGCAGGGAAGGGTAGACTTAGCAGAATACAGAGAAACTGTCTGAGTGGCCAGAAACAAGATCAGGTAAGCGAAAGCCCAAGTGGAACTAAATCTAGACAGGGATGTGAAAGATAATAAAAAGAACTTCTATAGATATATCAGGGATAAAAGCAAGATGAGGGAAGCTGTGGGTCCCTTCTGGGAGGAAATGGGAGACTTGGTCACCCAGAATATGTATAAGGCTGAGCCACTGAACGCCTTTTTTCTCAGTCTTCACTAGCAAGGGCTCAAACCACACTGCCCAAGTCACAGAAGGCAAGAACAGGGGCTCTGAGAGTGAAGAACTGCCCACAGTATTAGAAGATCAGGTTCGAGACCTCTTAAGGAACCTGAAAGTTCCATAACTCCATGGGACCTGATTAACCTGATAACATCCACGGGTCCTGAGGGAGCTGGTGGATGAAGTTGCTAAGCCCCTTTCCATCATATTTGAGAAATCATGGCAGTCTGGCGAAGTTCCCGCTAACTGGAAAAAAGGGAACATAACTCCAGTATTGAAAAAAGAAAACAAAGACGACTCAGGGAACTACAGGCCAGTCAGTCTCACCTCTGTGTCTGTCAAGAGCAGATCCTCCTGAAATCTTTGCTAAAGCACACAGAAAATAAGAAGGTGATTGGAGGCAACCAACATGGCTGCACAAAGGGCAAATCATGCCTAGCAAATTTGGTGGCCTTTTATGATACTACCACAGACTTGATAGACAAGAGCAGAACAACTGACGTCATCTACCTGGACTTGTGCAGGGCGTTCAACACTGTCCTGCACAACATCCTGGTCTCAGAATTGGAAAGTCATGGATTTGATGGATGGACCACTCAGTGGATAAAGAACTGGCTGGATGGCTGCACTCAAAGTGTTGAAGTTCAACAGCTCAATGTCCAAGTGGTGGCCAGTAACCGGAGTCGGTACTGGGACCAGTACTATTTAACAACTTTGTTGGTGACATGGACAGTGGGATAGAGTGCAGCCTCAGCAAGTTTTCTGTTGACACCAAGTTCAGTGGTGCAGTTGACACACTGGAGGGAAGGGGTGCCATCCATAAGGACCTGGACAGGCTGGAGAGGTGGGCTCATGCAAATTGCATGAAGTTCAATCAAGCCAAGTGCAGGGTCCTGCACCTGCGGCATGGCAATTCCAGGCACAAATACAGGTTGGGTGGAGAATGGCTAGAAAGCAGCCCTGAGGAGAAGGACTTGGGAGTGCTTGTGGATGAGAAGCTCAACATGAGCCAGCAGCACACGCTGGCAGCCCAGATAGACAACTGTGTCCTGGGCTGCATCAAGAGAAGCATCACAAGCAGGTCTCAGGAGGTGATTCTACCCCTCTACTCTGCATTCCTGGCACCCCACCTGGAGTACTGGCTGCGTCCAGCTTTGGAGTCCTCAACACAAGAAGGACATGGACCTATTGGAACAGGTCTGGCAGAGGGCCACGAGGATGATCAGAGAGATGGAGCACCTCTCCTATGAAGACAGGCTGAGAAAGCTGGTGTTGTTTAGTCTTGAGAAGAGAATACTCAATGGAGACCTTCTAACAGCCTATCAGTATCTGAAGGGAGTCTAGAGAAGAGCCAGAGAGGGACTCTTTATGAGGAAGTGTAGTGACAGGACAAGGGGCAATTGTTTTAAATTGGAAGAGGGGAGATTTAGATTAGGCATCAGAAAGAAATTCTTTACAGTGAGGGTGGTGAGGCACTGGAATAGGTTGCCCAGGGAAGTCATGGATGCCCCTTCCCTGTGAGTGTTCAAGACCAGGCTGGATGGAGCTTTGAGCAACCTGCTTTAGTGGGAGGTGTCCCTGCCCATGGCAGGGGGGTTGGAATTCGATGATTTTTAAGGTTCCTTCTAATTCAAAAGATTCTATGATTCTATGAATGGTTTTATAACTGTAGTACAAAGAGACAGATGCCATTCTTACACCTGTCCTCAATTACGTGGTACCTTTATATCTAGTCAGACTGCCGACTGTACTTAGCCATACATTTATTTTAATTTTAGGTATGAATTTTATGCTTAGACATTATAATCCAGTGGAAATGAGCAAAGTTACTTACGGAAAAGTCACTAAGCCCTCTTTTGCAGGGATCCCAAGGAGCAGGTTGTAGCCACATGCTGAATTCTTGAATAAAGTATGCTGTGCAGACACACAATAAATACAAACAGGCACACAAGTCCAGGTGTACACATGAGTGGACAGAAAAGTTGTGACTTTCTGCTCAATAATGAGTGCATCTAGAAGGGTGCATTCCCTTCTGTGTACAGTCCCTCTGTGCAAAGATCAGTGCAATGGCAGAGAGTTGGAAAGATTCAAACAAAAAGCATTTTCTCACAAAAAGTCAAGCTGGTTCAGAAGATCAGTCTTTTGTATTGTATCTTGTATGTGTTTTAACCAGCCAAGAATACAATTGCACAGTAGCACTGTTTCATTTAAAAAGTAGAACAAAACCCACCGAAACTTTAAAATACATATTTGGAAATGTGTGGGAGAGATAAAGACATTTACACAGATAGAAGAGAACCATAAAACAACAACTAAGCTAATATTCAAATCAAAATTGTGCACATGCAACACTTTGATATTAAAATGCTGATATTCCACACACATTTTTCTGAACAGTCATAGAAATCAAATTCTCTCATCTCTTCAAGCAAAAAGAAGATGATGTTATAGAAATCTCAAATCTCCATTCTGTTTGAAAATATTTTGTTTTCCTTTGATAGATACAACAGTTAGCATTACTGAACTGTGTGATTTCTCGTTTTCTATAATTATTTTTAAGAAGGGATTTCATGACTTTTGTTGTATCAACTGGTGAATTTGTTAAATTGGTTTATAAAACTTCAATGACATTTACAAGCATTATTCTGTAATTTGGGCAGCTGGATTTTAGGTGACATATTTGATGTACTATACAAATTAAGACATTTTTAAGAAAAAGTTGTGCATTCAACCTCTATGTCACTGTTTTTCATAATAAATATCTTAAATTGTTATTATACATACATAGTATACAGCCACAAAATTATATTGTGAAATCCAGCATTTAATTATGTTGCTTTTGTATAAAAAAAGGTTTTACAACTTGCAGAAATTTATAGTTGATCCTTCAATGAAGTCAATAAAATCATAGAATCATAGAAAGGTCAGTATTGGAAGGAATCTTCAAGATCATCTATTTCCAACCTCCCTGCCATTGGCAGGATCACCCCTCATTAGACCAGGTTGCCCAAAATCGCATCCGATATGGTCTTGAACACTTACAGGGATGGGACACCCACAACTTCTCT